>LPNX010182657.1:132939-163057 GCA_001517045.1 Pseudotsuga menziesii
CCATTTTAGGGGCTACATCCACAGAACTGTGTTTTATTCAACTCTTTACAAAAACCATAGTTCTGATCTGCGCACTCAGTTGCAGATCCCTTCAATTCCTCAAAGCTACGCACTAAGCTCCAGATCTCTGCGCACACAGCTGCAGAGGTCATCCACGCACACAGCTGGGACTTATCCTTTCTTACAAAACAAGCCTTAGCTTCGCATCAATTCATCTTACATCAAAATCCTAAACTGACTTCTTTACAAGAGTGCTTATTTATAGTGCACTTATTACAAAACCATGGGCTTAAACCATGGGCACCCTGAACCCTAAACCCTAGACTTAAACCATGGGTTTATTACAAAAATAAGTCTTTTACTCAACCCCGACACCCCTAAGACTATTTTGAGTCACAACTCCGCTTACAAGCTTCCACAAAAACCGCGGAGTTACCAAAATTAAGGACCGTTAAGGTGCGCGCCCCAACACCTTGGGGAATCATGCCCAGCTCAGGAGTGGTAGCATTATTGAGAGATTTAGGAGCATGCTAACCTATGGTTGGGTGGAACGTTGCAGCGATGTAGCTAGTTGCGGGACGAGTTCTTTATGCGATAAATAATCTTGACCATTTCGTCTCTGTATTTATATTTATTGTTTAATGAATATGATGAACATGTTGAATGCTTGTATGAATGCATATTTGCTTCTGCTGTATGATAAATAATCACGTATGCATGTTCTAGTTCAAATCATTTTTCTTTCAGTATTTTATGTATATACATGTTCATGGGGCGGTTGCCCGGATGGTTAATGCCATGGTAGCGTCCTCTTCATCGGTCGGAGGGTTAGGGACACTACACATGATGAGAAGATTGTGACTATCGACCAGTTGACCTACTACGATTGTTGGATTAGGGTCCCGCAGCTACAAGAAAAGCTTCCATTTTGCCAGATAGACAGTTTGGCGAAGACGCAGATATAAGGTGAAGCTACAACGCCGTAGCATGTTTCTAGCTGCAGAGCAGAGCCGAAAACCGTGACTGTTGGAACAGAGAAGTCAAGGAAGATGACAATACCTGAGCGGCTGAGAAGAGAGAGATCAATCACTGCATTGAAGACAGCGACGAAGACAGGAGGGTTCAGCTACCCTCATAAAGGAAAAGGAGCAACAAGGCCGAGGTATTGAAGACGAAGGACAGAAGAATGGAAGCGGTGCATAGTACCCATGGTCAGCGCCGGGAAGCATGGAAGACTGCAGAGAGCAGTGGTGTGATGGAAAGCGGCTACCCCAAGTATAGATATGTCGACTGTCACTAGTTAGGGTTTGGGTTACTATTGGGACAGGCCCACAGTGTTGTAATGGCGAGACCTTCAGGCCGCCTATAAAGGGATGTATTTTGTATTGTAAAAGGTTGGCATTTTGTGCATTTTAAGCCATCCATCTAGTCAGACTATCAGTGGTCTGTTAGTTCACTGTTATTTTGTATTGTAACAATTCGTAGGGATTGACAGAGAGAGAGAGTGAGTGAGAATATATTGTAAGAAGGCAATATAGAGATATAGAAGAGATCTAGGAGAGAAGGGCTCCAAGCTGAGTGCAGAGTTACCCAAAAGATCTCTAGCTGCATATGCGGTGCAACAGAACTGTGTATCTCTCTTAAGTTATAATATAGAAGCACAGTTCTGTGGACGTAACTTCCACCCTGGAAGTGAACCACGTAAAAATTATTTTAAAAAAAAAAACGCGTAAGTTTGCTTTGAGCAAAGTAATGCGGTGGGGCATCGCGGCAGCGCGATGTTTCTCCATGCCACGTACCCAGTTTTGTAATGAGAGAGAGGGCTAGTCAAGTCACCCTCTGACAAGCAGTTAATGAGGAAATGACCGGTATACCTTACCGTAGATTTGGCAACAGTATAATAAATGTTTCCATATTTGGCAAATCCTCGACGAGACCGGCGCCTGTACACACACGCTTCGAGGGAAATTGATCGGATTTCAGCATTTATTGAGGATCAGAATGACGGGTGTGGTCTCATCCAAGCAATTAATACGACCGACGGGTTCAGTCTAGATGACCATTGTGTCCAGGATTACCGCCTTCAGTATAAAAGCAGAAATTATTCATTTGGGAGGGTTACATTTGCAAAGAGCCGAGAGCTATAGAGTGCAGTGTTAAATGTCCCCTGTCCAGAGCTAATTTCGTTATAGAGTATTGTGATTTCCAGAGTATTGCAGCCATTTCCCATCCAAAGTATAACACCGAGTGGGTTCTGTCCGAGGATGAGCCTATAGAAGCAATTTTGGAAAGATTCGAGCGTGGAGGCCTTACAGCTGCCATGACCATGCCAAGTTCATCACAGACCAGACAGCGACCAGGGATGAGGAGCCAAACTCACATAAGAGAAGAATCCAGTACGGAGCTGGACGAAGAAGTTCATAATGCAACAGACTACATCATACCATGAGTTGACGGCGCACCAGAGGTAAAAATTCCCAAGAGTGGTAAGTTTCCTGTTCCTATACCAGAGATTGATTCTCGAGTCAAGGAAGATGGAGATCTGTTAGGGTATGCCACTGTTGTTAAATTTGTAGATTATAACCTGGGAGATAGTAAGACATACCCTCAGTTCTACCCAGATCAGTATCTTACGATTCAGAAAAACCCAAGGACAGGTGCAGATGAATATGTTCCCATGGCACATGTCCAGATTATTGAGCGCTCACGCCTGCTCAATCTATTAAGAATACCGCATTTTGGACGAGGCTCAGAGGTTAATGCCGTGGTGCGCATCCTACTTTCATGCGTACACGGGGGTTACCTCTAGCTTGGTCATAAGGTTGACCTGAACATCGACCTGATGCACTGTATTACCGGGCTGTCCAAGACTGGTCAAGACCCGAAGACAAATATAACAGGAAAAACCAAGGATTCAAAGCTATCACCAACCCTAGTCGCTAAGTACAAGTTGCAGAGAGGAGGTCGGGATTACGACATAGCAAGCTTAAGAGACAATACACTTAGATTTATAGCTAGTCTGCTTGCAGGAATACTGTTAACCAAGGTTTTCCCAAAGGAAGTTAGAGGATCAGTAATTAATCTGGCCATACAAGTTGCAGAGGGGGGACAGTTCAATTGGTCTTTATTTTTGTTAAATATGTTTCAACAAGATTGTTTGCAAGCTCAGGATGAGGCAACCCACCCATTCCATTTTTCATGGTTGCTGATACTCTGTGCATTCGTCGGGTGGAAGGAGCCACCCCATACCCAATTTCAACAGCTAGCGAGCGGCAAGCCCAGAGGTACGCGCTACACAAACTTATGGGAGACTAGCCACCCCACCAAGAAGAAGGTCAATGTGATAGTATTTTATGAATATTATAGGCTATTGAGGAACGTCCTCGAAGAGACACCATGGATCAGCAAGAAGCTCGTGGGCATATACGATGATCGGCTTGATTTTATGGTGGACCGCCATAGAATTTACCTGAGGCCAAAAAGGACTAAAAGGGACAATTGGGCAAATGGTTGGTTCAGAATGACAGCGAATGATATCGAGGGTGTCATCAAAGACTTTAAGGATGACTGGAAGAAATCGTTAGAATATACCATGCCCCTACCATCAGGTACCGCACAGACAGACCCATCGGATAAAGGCAAAGAAAAAGTGGAGACCCAGACACAAGATGTAGCATAAGTGCCACTACCAGGACAAAAGAGGAAGGATGGAGAACAAGGGACACCAGAGACACAAACGACGAAAGATGGAGAAGAATATATACCAGATACACCGAAGAAGAAAAAGCATAAATCCACAAAGCCACTTCCGAATACTGCACTAACAGAGGATGATTATGAACTCATCGCAACAAGAATACATGACACATTGAAGGACTCATTTGAGGCGATGCAAACATCGCAGGCAAAGATACAGAGCACGGTAGAAAAGCAGCTTCTGGACTTAAAGATAATCACCGAGAAGATTGCCATGATACAAGTTCCGCCAGCAAAGGCGACCACCGGAGAAAGTTCAACATAGTCGATTTCCCGTGAGGAAATCTTCCCAGTGGATCACCTCAATACAGTCTTGATACCACCAGGGAGCATTCGATTTCCTGCATCAATGAAGGATGTACCAATACAGCTTAGGCAACCTGTCGAGGTTAACCTCACAGAGTTCCACATTGATCAGTTACAGATGATCCAGCAGCAGCTAAGTGCAAAGCTCAGAGGTAGAGAGCTCGTGACTTATAAACAGAACACACAGCTCAAGCAACAAAATGCAGCACTCGCCACCAGCTATCATAAAAAGGCAGACGAATTAAGAACATATGAAGAAAAAGAATAGGATCTCTCTCGAGTCTTACAGAGCATTGCATTGGAGTTACCCCAATGTAATATTGAGTTCGCCTTGCCTATCCCGCAGAAGGTAAGAAGAGTTGCAGACAGAGCAAAGGCTCTGGAGGAAACAGTAATCAGGATGGAAGAAATAGTGACCAAGATGGAGGAAGACCACAAAGTGCAGATTGATGATCTTGAGGCTAGACCACCAGGCACCCCCCAGGCAGACAAGGAAGCCAGAGTAGAGGCCTTTCGACTCACCTCCGCGTAGATGCAATCTCGCATAGACGATGCATTGTCGGTGCTAACCGATGCGATGAAGACATGGTCGGAGCTAGATGAGCCTCCCAAGAAAGTAGAAATCCAGCAAAGTATTAAGCAGATAGAGAATACCACCGCAACTATGAAGGAAGAAATCAAGAGCTTAGCAGCTCTTCAGAGGATGAGAAAGACGACAGAGATGAACCGCTTGCAGCAGGAAGCGCAGCGGCTGAGAGCAAAGGAGATACACATCAATGACCTGCTTCAACCATATCAGGAACAAATCACAGAGCTAGTCGATGCGGTTGAACAAAAAGTTGAGGAGTTCACTGCCGCCAGAAATGAAATGGATGCAGCAGAAGACTCAGGTATTAGTTAAGTTATGCTTGACTCGGCACAAGAGCGTGTCGCAGCTATGGAGAACAAAGTCGCAAGACTTCAGGACAAGCTTCAGCACACTTCGCAGGAAGCCAAGAAGAAGCTACAGCTGGAGAAGCCTGTTGGTAGTGGCTCTGGGACGAGCCACAAGTAAGTGTTAGGGGACTGTTGGAGCAGGGTCCCGCAGCTACAGGAAAAGTTGTCATTTTGGCGGATAGACAGTTTGGTGAAGAAGAAGAGATAAGGTGAAGCTACGACGCCGTAGCATGTTTCTAGTTGCAGAGCAGAGCCAAAAACCATGACTGTTGGAACAGAGAAGTCAAGGAAGACGACAGTACCTAAGCGGCTGAGAAGAGAGAGCTCAACCACTACATTGAAGGCAGCGGTGAAGACAAGAGGGCTCAGCTACCCTCATAAAGGAAAAGGAGCAACGAGGCTGAGGTATTGAAGACGAAGGACAGAAGAAGGGAAGCGGTGCATAGTACCCATGGTCAGTGTCGGGAAGCATGGAAGATTGCAGAGAGCAGTGGTGTGACGGAAAGTGGCTACCCCAAGTACAGATATGCCAACTGTCACTAGTTAGGGTTTTGGTTACTGTTGGGACAGGCCCACAGTGTTGTAAAGGCGAGACCTTCGGGCCGCCTATAAAGGGATGTATTTTGTATTGTAAAAGGTTGGCATTTTGTGCATTTTAAGCCATCCAGCTAGTCAGACTATCAGTGGTCTGTTAGTTCACTGTTATTTTGTATTGTAACAATCCGTAGCGATTGACAGAGAGAGAGAGAGAGAGTGAGAATATATTGTAAGAAGTTAATATAGAGATAGAGAAGAGATCTAGGAGAGAAGGGCTCCAGGCTGAGTGCGGAGTTACCCAGAAGATCTCTAGCAGCATATGCGGTGCAACAGAACTGTGTACCTCTCTTAAGTTATAATATAGAAGCACAATTCTGTGGATGTAACTTCCACCTTGGAAGTGAACCACGTAAAATCTAAGCGTTATGTGTTTGATTCATGTGATTGTATTTACTTGTTATATCTACCATTTATTACATGAACTTTGCTTACAGTAAATGTATGTGTATGTTACTCAGTTCATAGCATATAACCAGGAGAATTGCAAGTTGAAGTCTTTAAGTATTCTGTATATGAGCTTGTATAAGTTTCCCTCAATACTGTTAGGATTCGCAGTATAAGACAGCTTTGCGTATTGTGTCTGGTAAGTTAACACCAGTAAGGATAAGTACGCTGAGTCGCAGCGGTAGGATATCGCAGGGAGGTGATATCACACTATCAGAGGAGTCGTGGTGTGCTGCGGTTAAGAACCGAGCAAAGGAGAAAGTGACGCGTTGCCAGGATGTGGCGATGTGATAAGGATTAGAATCACCGCGAGTAAGAGGAGACTGCACATCGCAGTAAGAGAGACGTCTTGCAGGCCAAGAAGAGCTGCGAGGTGCACATAGGATGCGAAAGAACCTGACTGAGACACCTGAGTCTTTGGTCAACCCATCAGATTCACTTCGGGTGAGACTTCAGGCCACTCTGCGGTCTGTTGCCGAAAGGGCCAGTGAGCTAATGGAGTTGTTGGTTCATTATAGTAAACCCGGGTCTGCCCAGAGACCAACAACGATCCTAAAGGACTGGCCACTTCAGAGCACATCCTCCCTACCATCGACATCGCATCCATCCCCTCCCTATCTGTACTTGTCCATGCCTATTTACCAACTCCCCTTTGATGGACACCTTTTTGTCCCTCCCACCCCCTCCCTCTATGGTTGACATATTGGATTTGTGCATCATCACATATGATAACATTCTGACCTCATCGCAACCTTAGCCGCAACTCCAATTACAAACCCTAGGGAATTATTGGGGTTCATTTCCCATACACATGATTCCCATTCTCTTTCCACCCTTTGGAATTGTGAGTGAACTGGTCATGGCAACGATCAACCTTCCAGGATTCAATTTGGGAATTCTGGTGTGGTACCTTGATCCACCCAACCCCACCTCGACACCAAAAATGCCACACCCACCTCCTTACATAATCGAATGCTTCTACATCTACTCTTGCACCCCCTCCTCCTATGAAGAATAGGGGCAAGGCATCCAAATCCCAAGCAAAACTACGTCTGCCTCCTACTGGTGCTTTGTGTGATGTCTTCTTCCATACAACGCAAAATTGTACTGATTTTCCATTCCTTCACACATACATGAAAATAGTAGTCAAGATTGATGGCACTCAAGTTGTCAATGTAACAACCATCCCTGCGATTAATAACAAATTGATACAAAAAAACCACTCGTGCACATTTTGTGGTCTATACATTCATTATTCCCACCATTTCCCAAACTTGCTCGAGTACCAGTATTTCCTCATTAACCTTCGCAAGCACTCCCTTGATTCCAAAATTACTGTCCTCAAGGAAATCCACCCTCTGACCTCTTCCTGGACACCAACAACACCATCTATATGATCTCCACTTCCAGTCATCATCCCCCCTCATCGACCGCAAAAGATTCCTTTGATCTATCTGTTGGTAGGGGTTTTGGACACACTAGTTGTGCAACATTACGAATGCTACGCAAGCTCAAAATACACTACGCAAGAGGAAGATCGGTGCACAAGTGAAGAATAGAATATTTTGTGTCACCTTTTTATACTTTTGACCATATTTTATGGATATTGGTCATTATTTTGTAGATTCAATTAGGAATTGGTTAAGAGTTAGTTAGAAGTGGACATTGAATTTAAAGGCGCAAGCCTATAAATAGAAGTAGAATTTAAAATATAGAGATATACCAATATTGATATGGATACTAACACTAAGATAGATATGATCAACTAAGTGAACTTGTTGAATTGTGGATTGTTTTGAATCCGTGGATTGTTGCACAGAAGTAATATGACAAGATGGGAGTTGATCCAAATTGCTGCTTCTTTTATATTTTTATGTCTTACTATTTTTGTAATCCAATGACGAATGATTATTGAATGTGTGACATGGATCTATGATGCAATGCTTTTTTATTCTAAATTATGTTATTTTTCTATATCTATTTGCGCATAAGTATGCCACTGTGGTTATGCATGACTGATATGACCTGTTACAAGCAATGATGAATGGTCCTGTTAATGGTTGAATAAATGGTCAGATCTGTTAGATAAGTTAATGAATTATCGATGCACATAGTCCTCCTCTATTCTGCGGAAACTTGGTTCCGACAGCTCTCCCTTGAACATCTCAGGTGAGACTTCATCCACTTCGAGGGTGTTTCCAGGTAGGGTAAAACCTGTCTGGGATGGTGCTCAGGGAGATCATGGTGATTTGGGTGTTGATAGAGTGGGAACCCCTATCAACTGGATTTTGCTGGCAGGTTGTGCCAACACTATCCAGGTGCCACTTCTATGACGACGAAGAGATCCTTGAAACCAACACTAGTTTTAACCCATTCCATTTAGTCCATGGTCTAAAGTTAGTTCTTCCCATTGAATTCTAGATTCAGTCACTTCTCCTTGCCATCGATATTCTATATGATACTTCACCATTGGAAAAATGCCTACTTATGCTTGAACAAACTGATGAGGATTGTCGGGCTTCTCTCCAAATGATCGAGGTGGTTAAGACCAATTGAAGTCCCATTATGACTCCCACTTCCACCCATGCACCTTTAACGAGGGGGATCTTGTCCTTGCCCATGATCAAGCCAATGATAGGTCTGGAAAAGGGCAGCTTGAATCCATGTGGTATGGACCTTATGTCATCCATCGTTGTCTTTGAAAAGGGGAATATCTCCTCGCTGACTCTGGTGATCGTCTCTTGAAGAATCCCCACAATGGGATCTACCTCAAGATATTCTATGCCTAATATGACCAACCTGCATACCATTGTATCATAGTTTTTATTTCTTGTTTTTCATCGTTTTTAGCATGATTCTCATATTTTGTTTCCCTAGTTGCTCCATATGAATCCTACCTTGACCTCCTTTGTTGGTTTCATTGACGATGCAAGGAGATGGTCTCCTAATCTTGCCTCTACTTCGTGGGTCATTTATTCTCCGTCACATGAGTTGATCCATATCGATGGAAGTTGTGTTGGTGTTTCTACCAACAACCAAGCTGAGTACAACAGTGTCATTGGTATCCTGGCCATCGCCATTCACTTGGGTGTTCATCACCTTGATGTCTTCCTAGGCTCCCAGCTGCTCATCGTCCAGTTGAATAACTGCTACCGAGTACCTGATCTCTTCCTCTTTAGAAATTTTTTGTGCACTAGACACTTGGTTAAACATTTTGAATCTGTTTCATTCATGCATCTTCCAAGGAGTCTCAATAGTGTAGCAAACCAAATGGCTAATGGTGTTCTAGAGTGGTACATCAATCATTACATATAGGCAATAAACTGCATCATGCATCATCATATATTCATGCATACATATGTCATATACAACATATAGGCATATTCATGATCATAACAAGAGACTCACAAAACACATACAAATACAAAAATATGCATCCATGTGCATTCATATTGTAATATCATAATAAGCAAAAAATAGAGAAGCTCCATAGGATTTCTCATCTGATAATACAGATCATACAAAATTCACCATGCTCTAATGCATTGGGGCCAACATCACAAGCTGCTAGTCCGAGTCATCATCCTCTGACTCTGTGTAATCCTCAGTGTCCTCCTCCTCATCTGATCTCTACTCCTCCATAGGCACATCTCCATGTGTTTTTTCTCTAACATACTCAACAACAACCACGATCCTCCTCATAAGATAGATCCACTCCAGAGAGTACTTGTAGCATGCAATGATTAGATCGTCGTCTAGGTACTACCACATGTCGTCAGTGACCCCCTCTAATTGTTGCTCCACATCTAGCCGCAGTGAGTCTAATGTAACACTTCATCTCCTCCTCTGCTCGTGAGCGGGTGGATCTAACCCCTCCACTCTGCCCCTACGTCACTGGTATCGCACTAGAGGGTGTGTTCCCACGTATGCACATGCACACAATATGTCATCAATATCACTCACATGTATGATATAGCTACCACTATGCTAGTAAACTATATATTATTGAAACCACAAAGCATCATGCATACACACCATCTGGTCCCTAGACCTATAAAGGAGTTTGAGGCATCTCCAGATCTCCATGGTAGTCCATGCCCACATATGGATAGTCTTCTATGAGGATAGGAAGCTGCTGCCACTGTGAAAAAATATCTCGAGTGAAGAAACAACCTACCAATCTGCCTCTTTCCTTGATCATCATCTCACACCACTTCCCCATCTTAGGCTCGTGTGGTCCTCCATCTCACACCACCAAATGCGGTCGCAGTGTAGGTAACTGCTCAAATATGAATGAACACAAAAAGGATGGAAAGTAGAAATATCCATCCGCCAGTCTATCCTAGTTCATCCCACGCCAAAACATTGTCAGATACATTTGGCACCACCCATAGTAGGTGCCCCTCATCACACTCTCGACTATCAGTAACTGGCCACCCAAGATCTTATGTGAACATTTCGATCCCAATATCCACAACACCATCGCTTCCATTGCATGAGTCTCTAGACTCTCAATGTCACACACCAATATGTATGACACATGCACATAAGTCGTAGCATAGCAATGCCGGGCACACAAGTCATCCATCAATACCCCAATCGGTATTTTTGGCGAAATATCGTCGATAACACCCAACAATGGGAGGCCCATAAAAAAGTACACATCTCGAAGGGTGATCTCCAGACACTCACCATGTATAATGAAGCATTCTGCATCTCTATCCCAAAATCTCACTAGTTTTTTCAGCCATAACTTTACTGAATGCATCAGAGGGATCTGGAAGAAATTGAACAACCCACTCTAGGAAAGCATATCTTGTAATGCACCATCCTCTTCCACCTCATCTCTGAGGTCCATGATGTCTCTCTCACACCAAAAAACTCAAGGCCTCCTGCACATCCCATAATTCCCAGTTAGACCACGTTCACCAAAACATTTCCATTTTGGTCTAGGTCGCTCCTGTCAATATTTTTTTTTGACCCAAGTCGCGCAAAGGATTAGATCGGTATGTCTAGCTAGGTGGATCGGTATTTTTTGGCTAGGATTTTTTGGTCTGAAAGGATTAGTAATCCAGACAAGACCAGTTGGGTCTACTAGAGTTCCCATCGTGATGTTACTTTAGATGATTCTAACACTCTATGTTGATGATGTGGTAGTGGTTCCAACACTCTTGCTGATGATGTCGTAGTGGTTCCAACACTCTATGTTGATGATGTGTTTGTGGTTCCAACACTCTGTGTTGATGATGTGTTTATGATTCCAACACTCTGTGTTGATGATGTAGTTGTGGCTCCAAGACTGTGTTAATGATGTGGCTCCAACATAGATGTTGTGGTTGTGGTTTCAACACTCTGTGTTGATGTTGTGGTTGTGGTTCCAACACTCTGTGCTGATGATGTGGTTGTGGTCCCAATACTTTGTGTTGATGATGTTGATGTGGTTGTGGTCCCAATACTTTGCGCCAATGGTGTTGATACAGATGATGACGATGTTCCGTAATGATGACGTTGTAGGTGATGATGTTATGTGATGAAGAGGATGCTTATGATGATGTTGTTACAAAACTTTCTATGACATATAGGTCCCCTAGTCAGTTGTACATCAGTAGGTGTCATTGTTGTTGATGATGTAGAATACCTTCCTTGTTAAGAGGGAGTGTTGAAATAATGTAACTGCGGAAGATAGTCTAATTGTAATTTTTATAATATTGTTATTGTCCCTCCCTTCTAGAGATGTTGTTCCTCCGATTAGGGATGGCATTGATGTAATTGGTCATGTAAAGTCTTGAGGTAAAACCTCCATTGTAAGTAGGGTCAATAGTACCCCAAAAATAATTATTAAAATGTATTTTTATGTATCCTAGGTGAAGTCGACCCTGTTGGGAAGGGCCTGGTTGGGTTATAATACTTCGCAATTGATGTGTATAAATTGATGAGGCACCCTCCTCATTTGGAGACACTCGTAGTTGAAGAAAGTTTGTTATAGAGAGAAAGAGGATTCCATCTGGAGGAGGAGAAATAGTCTATCCTAGTCTTGTGGTCTTAAATTGTACTTGGTTGGATTCTATATCGAATAAGTTTTGCTGGGTTTTCTTCCCCATGAGGGTTTCCCAAGATAAATCTTTGTGTCTTCTTTGTCTTGGTGTGTTTTTCATTCTTTCAGGGATATTCTTCTTATTGTGCATAAAACTTTTAAAAATCTAAAAAGAAAACTTAGCTAGTAATCTATTAATGAACATACAAGAACAATATAAAATACCAACTTTGAAAAGAGGATGCCTATACATTTATATTGATATAGTTGAAGGTGAGAAGTACATTCAAAATAAGAAGAACCATTAGTTTATTTTTAATTTCTTATTTATGAATGGTTCGATGTATATTTATGCTTCTACCAAGTTTATTCATTGTTTTCCACTCATCTCAATCACCTTGAATCTTGCCTACTATTTTGGTTCTTGTCTCCCTTTATGGTCAATACTTTTAATGTTGCTAATGGTATTCAATTCACATGGTGCAACTAGTAAATTCTCAATTTGTTGAGTTTGTGTTACCATGTCCTTCCCTTTAGTTTTAATGTATCCTCTATCAAAATCAAAACAAGGGTGAAATTGATGGTTGGTGATAGGGTGAAGACTAACATTGGTTAAATTTGTTTCCTAGAAGCAATACCAATGTAATAACATCCAATGGCCTATTCTATAAGAGGTATTTAAGTTTCTTTATGGAGTTTAATAGCAAATACAAAAGGAGGATGGGGGTTCAAATTATTCATTACTTGAAAATCATTTGTTAGAAAGAGTCTAGGGTGAGCCATAAAGTGGGAGGGGTTATGTAAACAAATTATAATGCATAAAAAGCTAATCCCTTGGTCTATGATCAATTAGATTACAAATGCAAGGAAAATTATAACTAATGCATTTTCTTCTTCAAGCCTTTCTAGTCATAGGAAACTAGCTCGCTTAGAAGGTGGGAAATAGGGACATGTTATAATTAGAGTTGATTTTTGGATAGACTATAAGGAAGGATGTAAGGAAGGGTATAGGTTACCGACAAAGTTGGTTGAAACAATTCATGAAAAAGGTTTCTTCACCCTAGACCAAATAGATAATTTGGACCTAATAAATTCATGGAAACAATGTTGGCTAAGTGCACATAAAGAGAAAATGTTGCTTCCATATCAAAGAAGATGATAATACTTGGTCAAATAATCCTATATGAGGTGAGTATATAGAAAAATTAGGCTATCAAATAATGTATTCCAATGAGATATAAGATATAAGGCCTGGATTGGTGGTGGAAAGTACTATGAAAGTTAAAGGTACCAAAGAAAACACAAATCATTTACTTGGTTTCAAATGTGGCTATGTAAAAGAAATATGGGTAGAAGTCATATACTTTAATTTTGCTAAAGGATGCATGAGTAGATAATTATATTGAAGAATATCTAAAATATTAAACAAATAAAAAATATTTAAAACAACATCAAGCCATGCCATGCATAATTAGAGTTGGTTAGCAAGAACTTCAATACTATTTGGGTAGAATAACATTCAAACTTTTCTAGTGTTACAAGCTAATAGTTAAGTGAAAAAGGGTAAAAAATATACATATATTTCGAGATTCCAACTTATTAATAAATTGGATAATAGGTATACAAGCTAAACAACATTGCACTTATGCCTCATAAGGTTAATTCAAAAAAGTGACAAACACTTTTAAAGACATTTATGTTACTCATATATTTAGAGAGATAAACACGGAAAGAATGCAATGCCAAAGGTAATACTCCAATGAGTAGAAGGTTGAAAGATGAAGAATTATTTTTTCTCAATTTTGTTTTAGTTAAGTTAGAAAAATAAATTATATCTAATTTTATGAAAACTAAAAATTGTTTTGATACAAAAATCAAAAGAGGCTTTTATGTATGCTATATATATATGGTTGATTATATTAATTTTGTATCATATATGTTATTTCAGTCCCACAATCAAAGGGGAAAGGAAGTGAACTTTACTCCTACATGGAGGAGATTGGAATCAAAGGGGAAAGGAAGTGAACTTTACTCCCACATTGAAAATGCTAAGTGCAGTGAACCAGCTATTCTATGCTGAGTGAACCAGCTATTCTATGCGGCCAACTATTCTGGCCCATGGTCTTTTTCACGATGGAGAGCAGGAAGATCTGCTGCCTTGAGTGCAAATTCAATATGGGAGCTGGTCTTCCTTTTTACAAATTAATTTATTGTGCATTTTTTATATTATAAATTTTAGATTAATATAAAATACATTTTAATGTATTCAAATTTTATGAATTTTATTTAAGACTTTATTAAGTACAAAATTATTTTGCAAATAAATATTTACTACATCTAAAAATGTAAATCACTTTGCAAATAAATAATCATACATTATATAAAAATGTATAAAAACTTAATTTTTTTTTATGATGAATTGTAAAAGATTATTTTTCAAATTTATTTATTAATAAAAAATCATGTTATAGTGTTTTTATTTTTGTATGTTACATTTTCTTAATATATATTCATGCATTATATAAAAATGTATAAAAACTTATTTTTATGATGAATTGTAAAAGATTATTTTTCAAATTTATTTATTAATAAAAAATCATGTTATAGTGTTTTTATTTTTTTTTATGTTACATTTTCTTAATATAATTTTACTTCTGCAAACAAATTGAAAATATTTATTCTTTAAACACATATATTTTCACATTTCATCTTAAATTATTGCAAATACATATTCTTTAAACATATATATTTTCACATTTCATCAAAAAATTTAATAAATTTTAATTTATGCAAATAAATATTGTTTAAACATATATATTTTCACATTTCATCTTAAAATTTAATGTAATTTTTAGATATTAAAAACTCAGTTATAACTCATGATGTTTCTAAAACCTTTACTTACTGATTTAAACATATATATTTTCACATTTCATCAAAAAATTTAATAAATTTTAATTTATGCAAATAAATATTGTTTAAACATATATATTTTCACATTTCATCAAAAAATTTAATAAATTTTAATTTATGCAAATAAATATTGTTTAAACATATATATTTTCACATTTCATCTTAAAATTTAATGTAATTTTTAGATGTTAAAAACTCAGTTATAACTCATGATGTTTCTAGAACCTTTACTTACTGATGACCAAGTGGTTTGATCATCAAGCAAATTTTTCTGGTAGTAGTTTTTTTAAGCTCTAACGAGTCCTTAGTGTTATAGTCATATTGATCCTGTTAATGAAATAACGAGGGATCAAAGAATAAATATAATTGCATTTTCAACTGTAAAAGAACAGATCATCGTGGCTGCATGAGTAGTCAAAGCCTAATTCTATTGTCCCTGCCAAGGACAGGGACCAACATTCTCCTGACTCGTGCACCAGGGCCTTCACAGGCATCAAATCAATTATAAAACAAATCAATGGGCCTTCTTGTTCAGCTCTGTACATTAGTGTTCACGTGTACTAAAGAACAGAACTTAGATGGAACAGAACTCAGTCAATTATAATCGAAAGCTTCAGTCATCGTTATCATCTGAAACTGATGCCTCAGATTCTGCTGAATTATCTTCTGTTTCCATTGATTCCCTGCAAAAATATAGTAGTAGATCAAATGGATGTCACAATTACTTTTGAAATGCTCACAATTTTTTCTACAAGTTTCATGATTATATCAGAAATGTAATATTAAGATTATCTACGATCTGTTACTCATTTTCCAACTGTATTATTTCTAGGGTGGAGAAAATGAATATATTGTGTCAATCATTTGACACGATCTTTCTCATTTGAAAAACTAGTGCAAGGTTCCTTTAAATTTTTCTTGAATAATTAAATGCTTTGATTAAGTGAATTATGGAGACAAAAGGTAGAGATCTGACTTGTTTTCTAAATGCTATAAATTTGGGAAGACATTGTCTTGGAAAAATTTTGCCTTACATGTTTTGAGTATCAGAAGTAGTATCAGCCGTGTTTTGAGAATCAGAAGGACTTGCTTGAGAGTTTGGCGAGTAAGTAGACTCATTACCACTGTAAAAGCATAAAAAGAAGAAGTTAGAACAAACCAACATAAACTATTTTAACTTTAACGAGTCAATTAAAAATGAAGAGATAAAAGATTGAATGAAGATAAATATTATTGAAGAAATGAAAAAGTTGCATAAATTTTAGTTACATGCTATTTTCCAAACACTCACCACCATATATATAGTGCAGTAATAAAATTATTGGCAAACAATATCCATTGAGTATTGCAACATTTAATTGTGTGGTATACACCTTTGATTAGATTGAATGTGCAGCACTACACCCACAGTGTATATCCCAACATTCACAGCACCATTAAAGAGTGCACTTATAGTCCAAAGTATTATGTTTATGTTTGCACAGCTCTTTGTTTTTAAAGTTATATCTGCTTCGCAAAACAACATCTAACATTTGAGCAACAAAATCACAGTAATAGGAAGCCATTAAGAAATTAGCTGCTTACCCATGGGCTGGTGATGTCGGTGAATATGGCGTCGCTGTGAGTCCTCCACTGCTTGGAGAGAAAGCCGGCGAAGTGGGACTGTACTGAGTAGAGATGCTGGGATTGTAGACTGGAGAGGTTGGGCTAAACTGTGTACTGGAATTGTAGTTTGGAGAAGTAGGGCTATAGGTTCGAGAAGCCGGGCTATATGCTGGAGATGTGGGGCTGTAAACAGCAGAAGCGTTTTGGTTATACGAGGATGATTTGGGGCTATAGCTAGGAGAGGTAGGGCTGTAACTTGAGGATGTGGGGCTGTAGGATGGGGATGTCGGGCTGTACGATGGTGAAGTAGGGGTGTAACTTGGAGACGTGGGGCTATAGGTTGGTGATGTGGGGCTATAGTTGGGTGAGGTTGGGCTATAAGAGGGCGATACAGGGCTATATGTTGGAGAAGTAGGGCTGTAATTGGGTGAAGTAGGGCAGTAATTTGAGGCTATGGGCGTGTAGGTAGGAGAGACAGGGGTGTAGGTGGGTGAGGTGGGTGAATAGTTGGGACTCGTGGGGGAATAAGTAGGGCTAGTAGGGGAATAAGCAGGGCTAGTTGGGGAATAATTAAGGCTTCTGGGTGAATAACTAGGAGAAGTAGGACTATATCCGGGAGAAGCAGGGCTATATGCAGGAGATGTAGGGCTGTATCCGGGAGAAGCAGAGCTATATGCAGGAGACGTAGGGCTGTATCCGGGAGAACTTGGGCTATAACCAGGAGAAGTAGGGCTGTATCCGGGAGAACTTGGGCTATAACCAGGAGAAGTAGGGCTGTAAGCCGTTGGGTTGTAGCCGGGAGACGATCCCAGGTTTCCCACATAAGGAGAGAATTGTGCACCTGTATAAGGTGAGCTATGGGCATTAGGGGATGAGATAAAATCAACATAGGGTGACGATACAGGAGACCTAATTGGTCCATTAATGACGTAGTCATCTGAGTCCATGTACCTGGGTGCTTGAAATTCGATGGCATTTTCCAACAAGTTGGAATTCACAAGCAAGGAACAGTTGCCTGTCCCAATGGGTGCCAGTTGCCCGATCATAATGTTCTCTGAAACACCCTTGAGAGTATCAACCTCGGCATAGGCAGCAGCATCCAAGAGAATATCCACAGTTTCCTCGAACGAGCATCTCATCATGGGCCCTTTCTCACTGCGATTGATGCCATGGCGGGTTATGGAAATCAGATAGCCGCGGTAGGTCATGGTGTCGCATAGAATGGCCAAGTGCCTGTAATTCACATATGACCCATCGAAAGATATGACAACACGGAGTTCATCCAGCAGAGTTCTCCTCACAGCCTCGATACCCAACACCTCAATGACCTCGCACAAGTGATTACTGGTCGTCCTGGTGGAATCCACATCTTCATGTCCCATCACAGCCAGCAAATTGCAACCTTCTGTATCCAGCATCCATTCTGACTCGATCTTGAATCCTTCATTCATATCAAACCTTGTAACCTTACCGGACTTCATGAAGACTTTATTGATATCAGGAATCCCGCGGAGAGCCATTTCTGAGAGCAAATTACACTCCACCTTCTTCAAAAAGATATCGTCCTCATGACCTGGAGAAGAAAAAATATAAATTTATGAGTAAAACAACCCATTTAAGATAAAATTAAAAATTTGAATAACTTATAGTAGTATAGATCCATGTTGTAGAGCATCTAGTTATCTCGCAATAGTTTATTAAATTTGCATAGCATTGCAGAAGTTAATAAAGTTATTAGAAGTTGAACAGAATTAAATAATTAAGAGGTGATTAACTTCCTTTAAAAAACTATCTTTGCATGAACTTTATTGAAGGCTGAACGGGGTTATTAGGAGTTGGTGCATTGGAGATTGCCACAAAGGGAGCAGTATATGGAATAATAATAAATTCCTTGAGGAACAGTGGTTGAAATTGCAATTTTGGTTGTTCAAATTACAATTTGAATTGTTACAAAAATGTAGTATTTAGTTTATGATTATATTTGTGATTGGTGATTGCTGAAATTGCATAATTACAATCTGTCAATTTGATATACAAACGTTTTGGATGAAACCTAGACAAATAGAATGCACATTAATCCACTTCGAGCAGCTTAAAACAAAGCCGCAGACCATTGAACAAATTTGGCGGTGGGCACTGGACAGAAAGCCAAGACAATTCAGATTATCAACATCATGGGTAGAACTATTGGATCAGGAAATTAAATAAAAAAATAGCAGACGTCATTATTGCAGATGGAATGGGCTCCAGAATTGCTCCAGGCAGCCAACCAACTGGATCAAGTGGAAAAGGAGTTGAAGGACTCGGGCTCATATTGACTCAAAGGGAGAACCGATTGAACAATGGCACATTCAATTACATGAAGCAGAAATGGGTTGGCAGGGAGGCAAGACACAGCAGGTCTGGACACAACTGGAGCACACGAACATCCATCACAAGGCAAGCAACCACACTGCAATCAAACAGGATAGAATCAAAGGCGGCTATTCATTTCATTTCTGTTTAAAAGTTTCACTCTGTGAAAGGATTAAGCCACTGGCAAGAATCAGAGCTAGTTTGTTCTCTGTTTCTGTAGTGCAACCCAGTAAGTCTGAGGAAGACACAATATCCCTTGTGCCTGGTGATTATTATAGATACCACAACTCAGGTGCAGGGCGAATTAGAAAATCGAGCAATATATTGACGTATAAAACCTTCTGCTATGATCCTCCTACAAAGCAAGAGGATGCGCAAATCTAGCTGATCAAGTAGACATTATATATTAAGTCAATTAATAATAAAATTTCCTTTTTTATTTATTAAAAAATTGTTTAAGAATACAGGTTAAGTCCGTGGTAGGGTATTGCATTTCTGGAGGTTAAGGTTAAATCATCACAGGTCACAGCGTCAATTCTTGCAAAATAGGAGGTTAAGTGATCACAGGTCACAGCGTCAATTCATGTAAAATGGGAGGTTAAATTATCACAGGTCACAGCTTCAACTCTTGCAAAATAGGACTTGCATTTTTGGAGGTTAAGTCATCACAAGTTACAAATTCAATTTTTGCTAAACAGGAGTTGAAGGTAGGAGCCATTTGGAAGAGAATTAAACTAATCCTAAGAAGGTAGGAGCTATTTGGAAGAGAATTAAACTAATCTTAAAAAAGCATCTATCTTTTTGTGATAGATTGTTCTTCTATCTTTTTGTGTAGATTGTTCTTCCATTCAACATTGAATACATAAGAATAAAAAAAATGAATACATAACAATAAAAAAAAGCAAAAAAACATGTTGAACCATCCTTGGAATAAATCTATTCTGGTCACCTTGGTCTCCTTGATATGCATCTTCATTCACAATCCTCAGACGCAGAATCAGTTTTTCGGCATTATCATCGCTGAAAACGCAGGACAAGTCCTCCCCAAAGTCCTCATTGATCTTCTGTGCAACTTCTGCAACGCTAAGCCTTTTGTCCACCATCATGTCTCGGTTCAATTCTATACGCAGCAACCAGGGAGACATTTGATCAGTTTGAAAATTATCGTCTGGCATTTCATAATAGGATCTCACGAACTCAGCATCCTCCTCTATAATAGTATCCGTTGGATTGGGATCAAACCACACTTCAGTTGCCTCTGTAACGCTTCTCAGCGTTGTATACTCCAGAGCACACTGGACAGTCTTGGTTTTCTCTTTAGACTTGCCAATCTCAGGCATCACAAAGACTGACAAAGAGGGCGTTTTTATGTTCTTGGCAACGTTGATAAGCTCCTTGAGACGGGGAACACCGAGGGTGACATTCTTGGCACTGACACCAGCATAGTGGAAAGTATTCAAGGTCATCTGGGTAGCTGGTTCACCGATGGACTGAGCTGCAACACAGCCAATCATCTCGCCTGGATTTACTAAAGATTGAAGAAAACGGCTCTCGATCTCGCCCATCACCCATTCAAATGCTTCCTTTGTCAGACGGTGCTCCTTCAGCACCCGTTTACTAGCTAATGTGCTGCGAAGCAAAATATTGAAGAAGAGGGTGGCATTCTGCTGAGCCTCGATGCTCATCGGGTCATCACCAGGGACAACCATGAGTTTCTCTTGAAGCTTATCCAATGATTCTATGATCTCAATAGGGTGCATGTTTGAAGGTTTTCTCAAGTCAATTTTGAATAATTTCTGGGCATTCCAGATAATCCTCTTCAGATTTACAGGAAGAGGCCAGGAATTGTCACCACTGGGAGCGATCTCTTTGCCTAATACTTTCCTATCTGAATCCAATTTCCGGTATTCTGCCTCAAGGACCGTCCGGAGCTCCCTGATTGTTTTCAAATCTTCGAAATGCTTTGGCAACATGTAACTAGGATTCCTGTCCTCTTTATCAATTTCATATTTATAAACATTGTCGAATTCTTTCCTCTTCATCTTCAGAGAATCGACCTTCTGTGACTCAATCCAGACAGCATCTAGCCCGTCTTCGCCATAGAGAAATTGAATAATATCCCCAACTGAATTCCTCACAGTCCCGTCATATTTAACCATGAGGTCTTCCATGGCTTTGACGAGACGCCTCTGTATGTACCCCGTTTCTGCTGTTTTCACAGCAGTATCGATCAAACCCTCTCGTCCTCCCATTGCATGGAAGAAGAATTCTTGGGGAGTCAGACCACGCAGATAAGAGTTCTCTACAAAGCCGCGACTCTCTGGACCTTTATCTTCCTTTGTGAAATGGGGCAGAGAGCGGCCTATGAAACCGAAGGGAATTCGTTTTCCTTCGACGTTTTGCTGTCCCACACAGGCAGCCATCTGCGATATGTTAATGAAACTTCCTTTCGACCCTGCAGTAACCATGGCCTTCAAGTTATTACTCTCCGATAAGCTTCGCTGAGCGAAACTTCCTGCGTCATCCCTGGCCTTGTTTAACACCTGCATAAAACCGAATGAACAGACTGAATTAGGAGCAGCAGCAGCATAGGTTTAGAAAGCCGAAATTGGGGAGGGAATTTTTGCTAGAATTGTAATTTTGGTGGTAAAAATGGACTCAATGCTTTAGATATCTTATGAGACACTACACTATTTCAACAAACTAAAACTGCAATTTCAACAATTCTTATTAAATGCCTTGGATATCCCATAATTCAACAAACTAAAACTGCAATTTCAACAATTCTTATTAAATGCCTTGGATATCCCATTTGATATGCCATGAGACACTATGTAATTTCAACAAACTAAAACTGTAATTTCAACAATTCTTATCAGAATTTTGACCATTCTTATAAAATTATGATCAAAATTTTGGCCGAAAAAAAAGATACAAATGGTCTCAAGTTTAGCTAACTCCAAGGAAAACTATCTCAAGATATTCTCTTTATATATGGACGTGCTGAACGGATATTTCCATGGTCCAGCATCTCTCTTCTTCCTACAAAATGGCTTTCAATATCGGCTATATCCACCGCGCATTTAATGTACCTGAATATATATTTGAATGTACCTGATTGACTTTATTTTCAAATGACTCTATCACTGAACGGCCGGGTTCTGCCTCGAGTGCATTATCCCTAGCAGCCCTAATTAGTTTTTGGACTTCTGCCTTTGCATTTGCTATAGTTTGGTTAATCGTCTCCATAGTTGCAGCATCAGCGATTGTGTCTCCTATACCCATACTGAAACCCTGCTGTAGTAGCCAATAGTTAACAAGCCATTGTGTATGACCTAAGAACTTACGGGCTGCATCTGGACCAACCTCCTCCCTGAAAATGCAAACATATTTTGTCACAACCAATAAATTCCTTTGGTTCAATAAAACCCGCCGCAGCAAATTTGACTGCAATAACAGAGACTCCAAAGAATTCAACCATTTTAAATTGTCAACGCATTAAGAGAGGCTAGATGCTTTTGACATGATTAAAGATGGAACTAATAAATATCTATCCTTGAACGAAATTTACCAGATCACATGAATCAGACTTCCAGAAGATGTTCCAAGGGTTTTCTTGCAAAGTGTGCCTGACAGAAGTTCTCCACTCTCAATCCTTACGCATGTATCCCCTGGAGTGATAAATCCAGTTTCAGTCTCTGAATGCCAGGCGGAGTATCTTATTAGATTTATCTGCTTTGGAATTATGAGATTGAATACTTGCTTGCCCGTCCAGATCGGCCTTGGCTTTATAATAGTTGGAGAAGGTACTCTCCCATCAAAATCCTCCCACCACATCAAGATATTCATAAAAACATCCTGCCATAACATCACTCTGATTGTCATGATCAAGTAAATATTGAAAATCATAAATTTGATTCCTCCCATGAAGCTGCAAAACAAAACATTTCAGCACACAGAACAACAATTCTCGTGGCATTGAACCCTGACCTTTTCTATAAAGCTATCTCTTTTGGTTATCTTCCTGCATCCCAAGAGTGTGTCCTGGACAATACCCATAACAGGCCTATTGGACTGTGGAGACACAACACACTTTGGTACCATCATTAATTCCATGACTTCTGCTCTCGTTTCATGCGACTGGGGCACATGCATGTTCATTTCATCTCCATCGAAATCAGCGTTGTATGGTGATGTCACTGACAAATTCATTCGAAATGTTGAGTATGGCATGACTTTTATTCTGTGCCCCATAATTGACATCTTATGGAGACTGGGTTGCCGATTAAATAGAACAAAGTCTCCGTCCATCAAGTTCCTCTCCACCTACGAAAATCATAGTCCAAAAAGTATGCATATAAAAATAATATTCTTTTCACATAACATAATTCCATAGGATATATATTTTTTCACTTGGAACTGAACTGAATTAGAAAGGGAGTTACTAGGTTTAGTATACAAAAGAAATGAAGGGAGAGAAAAAACAACAACATAGAGTTATAAAGTGAGATTTGAAGGAGACATTGAATAAAAAGGATACGAGGATGAATCTTGAGATTTGAAAGAAACATTGAATAAAAGGATGTTAGAGATAGAATGATTGGATGTAGAGGAATAGTTACAACTATTCTAATCATATTATATGTTTTTTAAATGTAAATATTTATGAGTTATTTTTTACTGTTAATCATAATTTGGGTATTGTAAAGAAATAAATAAGTCAAGTTTACCTATATTATTAAAATAAAGATGGGAAGAAACTTTCATTTACATTATAGCTTTCATTATCTATATACCAACTAAGAAATGATATAGCAGAAGCAAAATGTAATCGGTTCCAAAAAAAAATGATCAAAAATGATTTTAGTTTCTAAAAACGGTTTTAAGAGGTGAGAAACGAAAACTGGCGTAGAAACCGCCTTTCTTCGTTCTGTTTCCGTTTCTGACCCGTTTCTAATTCTAAAGTGAAAAGACCACCCACGTTTCTGCTAACATTGCTGGGAATATATGAATTTTTTATATTTAGGAAAAATGAAAGAAGTTTTTGTTATATTTGAGTTACATAATATGTGAGGTTGATATTTGAATCAGGGTAGAGAATATGATAACATTACTTCCAACCACCTAATTAGTAAAAATCATTAATATAATCAATTTAAAATTAAAATTACTTATTTTTATTTACAATTCACACACTCAATAACATCTAATACTTGCTATGAATCCATGTTTAATATAATAGATACTTACTATGAATCCGTGTTCTAAATGATTGTCACCGGTTGATTTCATATATCGAAGATCAATTCTTTTCCCATCACCTCTAACAATACATCTGACTCCTGTTTTCCCTGGAGGTGGATGAAGCCCGTACTCAACCATCTCCCTCAATCTGTTTGCAGATACATGAAAATAGAATTAGCAAAGTATTCTACAATAATGCCTGTGCAGCAAGGCTAGTAGCAATTCAGAGATCGTGCTTTCACTCACTTATCTATGTTGTATGGAGTTACCACTTCTGGGTATGTCATGTTAAGTGCAATACTCCGAGGCACCCCCAGTTCATCAATGTTGAGACTTGGATCACAAGAAATAACAGTACGCGCACTGAAATCTACACGTTTTCCCATTAAATTTCCCCTGACACGACCCTCCTTGGCCTTCAGTCTGCTAAATATGGATTTGATGGGCCGACCTGATTTCTGAGTCGCCTGATATTGTTTGTGAACATAACAAATTAGTTCAGTCCATAAAACGCGCATGTTATAATCATAATAGAATGAAGGCACTATATGCTTACCCTTGGCTGACCAGGCAACTCATTGTTCATATAAGTAGCAACATTAAACTGCACCAATTTGGAGAACTCGTTAATAATATGAGGCGGAGCCCCATTTTTTTCATGTAACTTTAGACTGTCATTGTGTCTAATGATCGTGGCAAACATATGAGTCATATCGTCCTGCAAAGCATTTGCAAAATAGCTGGATTAAAAACTTCTTACACAATACCAGCTTATAACTAAACACTACACCCAGTAACATCTAAACCTTAATCTCTAAACGAACCATCCAACCAACCATCCAACCATCCAGTTCGTTTTAGTTCAGATTTATTATCTTGACTATTTTAATTATAGAGGTTATAGGTTCAAATCCAGAGGGTAGGTTACTTACACCTCTATAAACTTTAATAGTTACATTGCTGTGTATAGAGTGTTACATAGCTGTATATAAAGTCCCTTATGACAAAGAGATCTCATACACCAAATCTCTCTCTAGCTTGGCTATAACCTTTACATGAATTATCATTATTATCCTACACCATCCCTAGCTACAATAAAACACAACCAAAAAGTATCATACTATTTTAACTAGAACCTTAAACAAAAATTATTATTATTATCATACACTGTCCGTAGTTACAATGTTACAATGAAACACGAATTATCAGGAGCAAGTACATCCATAAGCACAGCAAGCAAACTCATGGAAACAAAGCACAACAGGGATGATTACCTCACTCCTTAGCTGAGGATCCATCTTGACGGAAGGCCTGACAGCAGGAGGAGGAATTGGGAGAACCTGCAAAATCATCCAATCTGGACGAGCGTATTTAGGGTTGAAACCCAACATTTCACACTCTTCATCTGTTATTTTCTTCAGAATATTCAGAACCTGCACAGCAGAGACAAATACGGTTTCAGATAAAATTCAGTACTTCATGGATTCAAATGTTTGCAAGCCAAACTATGAAGCCATAGCTCTGAAGAAAAAGAAAAGCACCGTCTCTGCAGTAATCTCGTCCTTTGTCTTATCAGAACTTTCTGGCTGCTCTGAGTCATCATCTCCTCTCTTTCTACTAGAACGTTTATAATGAATCATCATTTTCAAGCCATCAATTGAGATCGTAGGTTGTATAGCACCGCAGCCACTGCGTAGCCTCACTTCGTCCTTGTCCTTGTCCTTGTTCATGTCCATGTCCACGTCTTCGTCTTGAAGATGACTGGCGTCAATCTCATCTCCACCTGAGCATTTCTTTCTGTTCTTACAACAATCCATGATCATTCTAAGCCTTGCTTTAGCGTTCTTAACTTTCAAAGCTCGTTTGAAACGAGTGTCTTTCTGTTAGAAAACAGAACGAACAATTCAAATAAGAAAAATGAAATAATGTAACGACTGTCTTTTTGTTAGAAATAGAACCCACCATTTAAATAAAATAAAATGAAATACAAAAAGCAAAACTATACGTGTCATTTTGTTAGAAATAGAACCCACCATTAAAATAAAATGAAATACAAAAAGCAAAACTATACGTACCAAATGCAAAGGCAGCACAACAGAACCCACCATTTAAATAAAATGAAATACAAAAAGCAAAACTATACGTACCAAATGCAAAGGCAGCACAACCTTGTACAGATTGCTCAAAATTAGGGGAGGTTCTAACCCAAATTTTTACCATAATTTATTTTTAATCACTCTTAACCGTTCATAAAAACTTAAGATTTTGATTCTAATAAAATGTTAAAATTTAAAGCTATATTTTTAATGAATAGAAACAATCCACATAAACTTATAAATTTTGTTTGTTGATATATTATAAATTTATAATATATAAATTTGAGTAATTATATCTATTTGTGCTTATACTTTAGAATATGGGAGTGGACTAGCAAGTATGTTTTTCCTAGATTACAAGAGGATGAGACAAGTGTAGAGTCTATATTGATTATATTGATGGCTTTCTAAATTTGAAATAAACAATTATTATTAAAAAAAAGATAAAAACTAACTAGTAGTTCCCATTTAATTTGCAGAAAACAGGTGACAACAAGTAGCCGAGACATACAAAATTAGTGATTACAACTACGCACGAAGATCAAGTAACAAAATAACTTGTTCTTGTCACTTAACTTGTGGTCTATCGGTGTTCACCAGCTAGAAGTTAAGTGGTTATATTAGTCATATTTGATCCACTGACCCGAATCGCCTTAAAACCCTAAGTCATGCATTTTAACTTTTATGAGAGGAGATTTGTATGTTAGGAAGAATTGCATTGAGAGCCGAACCCAAATCACTACTTCCACTAAGTAATCATGCCCTTATGACCATGGATCCAGATCCATAGAGGATCGTCCTCCTATTCCTAATGCAATTCTGATTGATTTTCGCATCGTTGTGTCATCTATGGGGAAATTGATTAAAAAATCTTAGCCCTCTATGTTTGCAATGAAGATGGATCAAATGCTTGAAGTAAATCTTCTTGCTACCTCCTTTTGGCATGTGCCTCTTGCATTGTTTGAAAGAAGGTTCAATGGCATTTGATTTGGCAACATGGCAATATAGGTTGGCATTGATGGCAATTGAGGAAGCCTGCAGGCAAGTAGAATATGAAGCCCACATGTTGAAGATGAAGGAGCCCATATTTTGAAGACGAAAGAGTCGCACAGAGAGCTCAGGATGAACTACACCGGTTCAATCAAGTAGGAGACTCAGGGATCATTGAATCAAATGATCGATGGCTAAAGTAAATTGACAATTTAGATTGAAGCCATAGGTAAATCTACAGCTATAGATAAGATTTTGAAAAGAAATTGGCCAGATATGCAAAGTCATGGTGAGATCCGCATTTGATCTAAAATTGACGGTCATGAAGGATCTTGCACGAGATCCGACAGTTAAGGATCAATTCCACAAAGGATAGGCAGAAAAGGTCAAGTTCCGCAAAAGAGTATAGATCGACGATCGAGATTAGATCCGCAGAAGATATAAGGTCGAGAAGAGTTCCGCAAGTGTACGAAGATCTGCGGCTGAGGACCGTTCCACAATAGATCTATGATCGTAGGAGGCTTCCGCAAAAAGAAGGAGTGCAGAAGAAGAAATCTGAATTTGATCAAGAGATCAATGGCCGTGGTTGAATCCGCAATCATCTGATTGACGATCAGGAGCCTAGTCGCAGCAAATTGACGGTTCAAAAAGAAGTACGGGTGTGGAATTGTGGAAAGCAAAGAGTTAAAATCGTGAAAAGTTGAGTTTCTTATTTCTATGTGAGAGCAGAAGTGCGGGTGCGAAACCACGAAATTGTGAAAAGTTGATTTTTTGTTTTCCATGCGGGAGCAGAAGTGTGGGTGCGAAACCACGAAAAACAAAAATTCAGAGTCATGAAAAGTTGAGTTTCTTATTTCCGTGCGAGAGCGAAAGTGAGGGTGCAAAAGTGCGAAAAGAAAAAAGTCGAGGTTGTGGAAAAGTTGAGGTTCTGATTTCCACATTCTGCATTATGGAAAAGGCAGAAAACGGGAAGGTCGTTGCAGAAGTGTAAAAGTTCAGAATTTGGAATAGTTGAGTTTCCGATTTCCGCATTCCACATTGCGGAAAAAGATGTTGTGGGAAGGCCATTGCGGAATGGTTGGTGTGGAAAGCCAACAGAGAAAGAACCATTGCGGAAGCGAAAAAGAGAAAAGAAAAAAGCTTGGAAAACTAGAAAGTTGTGTTTTTTTATTTCCACCATCCGTGTGCGAAAAAAATAGTGTGGAAAGATTCCCGCATTAAGAAGAGATGCTTGCAGAGGGTTTAAATAAGACACGGGCACAAATAACAGAGAACTCAAGCCCGCGTTTTGGGAGAAAAACACGCCCAACAGTCAGAGATAATGAAGCTCGCAAACCAGTGAAGTGTGGAAGCTTATGTTGTGGGGAAGATGATGCCTGCAAAAGAGATTCAAAGAGTTGTGACTGAAAGGATGCTTAGTTTAATCAATGAAGATATTTGAAGAGTCACAATGTTGAAAGGGCATGAGCATGGTTTGAAGAGATGATTGAAGGATATATAAATAGAAGATCAAATGGTAAGTAAAGTGTCTCTGTCATCCAAATCTATGCAGCTGAAGCATAAGACAAAGACCAAAGTAGAGTAACAAGAGACAGAGTTTTTAAATAATATCTGGAAGTCTGATAAAAATACATACAATGGTGGAAGGGCGATGCTAGGGCAGGCTACATGCCTGCAAGGAGGTCTTATCCTCCTTCCAGTAGTGGTTGGAGAATAGGGGTATTGGTGTATCCTTGTCTGTAGGTGCAGACAAAAACCAGGGTGTGGGTGCATCCTTTAATAGTGCCTGAGAAACTTTGGGATTGTGGTCTCCAGCAAGTGGGTGCTTGCAAATAACTATTGTATATTGTAAAAACAAAGTTTTGCACATAATAGAAACGTGTTGGTGGTTTACCTTATTGGGTTCCACATTAAAACATTGTGTCCAAATTTGTTTTTACATTTGCTAAAATAAAAGAAACCGTGTTTAAATTTTTGTCACTGATTCACCATCCACCATCAACCACAATAATCTCATGTTGACTGGTAGCTAGACACGAAGACACCTCGAAAATAAATCGAAGATGTAAAATATCGCTTTGTCAAAAACTTGCCTGTCGACTGAGAAAAACTGAAGTCAATCAGCCGACAATCCTGTCGACTATGATTGCTCAAGTCGACTACGTTGATCTCAGCCCTGTTGCTTGTGTTTTTGCTTCAAGCAATTATCAAGACTCGTGAATTGGTTAGCAAAATCGAGTTTAGATTTCATCCAACAGCTTGACACACTTGAAGATGTTTTCAAACGTTTGAGTAAATTCATTTTTTTAAAGTCGGCCAATATTTTTTATAAATAGAAAGATTATTGTTGATTAGTCAATTGTCTAATATACTAGTATAGATCTATTTTAAACCTCGATTTATCAAGCATCTAGAGGGATCAAGTTTCTTGAGGTGTACATTTTTAATCATTTGGATCCCTCTCGATACTTTATAGATCTGGGTTTAAAATGGATCTATGCTAGTTTGATTTTTTTTATATTTTATTTAAGTCGATATGTAATTTATAGTTTTCATTTTTTTTTAATATTCATTAGAGGAAATTTCAACTCAAAATGGACCTCCTAAAATGAACTAATAAAATAATAGTTAAAATAATAAAATAATATTTATTAATTTTGGAGGAAGAAAAGAAAAAAACTACTTTTTTGTTTGTATTTTTGACATATCTCCCCATGCTTTTACTCAAATTTCGATCAAGAGGGCTCGTTGGATGCGGAATTAAATTCCGCATCCAACGAGTACCCACTCGGCATACTTTTGACGGACCTCGCTACCCCAAAAACAAGAAATACCTGAAAAA
>LPNX010182698.1:3957-37701 GCA_001517045.1 Pseudotsuga menziesii
TATTTTTTATATATTATTTTGATCCGTAGGATGCTTTCGTCCGACGACTGGGGTAATCTATCTCGTTCATCTTAGTTGATCTTATCTGCTGCGAGACTAAACGATCTTCGTTGATCTTATCTGCTGGGAGACTAGGGTAATCTGCCTCGTTGATCGTTGATCTTATCTGTTGCATTTTTGTCAATGGCCATTTAAACTGGGACCTTATCTCCCTTAAATGCACCTACCATCTATTTTCCTACATCTACCTCTGGGTACACAATATGGGGGAGAAATGAAGAAGGACCTCTGGGTACACAATATGGGATCTATTTTCCTACATCTACCTCTGGGTACACAATATGGGGGAGAAATGAAGAAGGACCTCTGGGTACACAATATGGGGGAGAAATGAAGAAGGGTTAGTTCGGCGTGATGCATTATCTTATGCCGAATAAACAAATTCTTTCCCTGCATTTTGGCTGCAATATGGGAAAGGACGGGGATGTCGCCTTGTTTTTTGGATTATCAGGTATTGTGAATCATTTTGGATTATCAAGTATTGTGAATCAAACACCAGGGCTGCAAATCTCGTGAGATTTGCAACGTGAGATTCACAACGTGTTTGTTTATTTTGCATCAGGGCTATAATATATTCATCCTAATTTCATTCACTGCTGACGCTTCAATATTTCTCTTCATAGGTACTGGTAATCCTAATTTCATTCACTGCTGACGCTTCAATATTTCTCTTCATAGGTACTGGTAAGACCACTCTGTCAACGAACCATAACAAGTTCCTGATCGGAGATGATGAACACTACTGGAGTGAAAATGGTGTGGCTAATATTGAAGGAGGTTGTTATGCCAAATGCATAGATCTCTCCAGGGAAAAGGAGCCTGACATCTGGAACACCATCTAGTTCGGCACTGGTATAATATAACCAGATATGTGCTTTAAATTAACTAATGTCAGTCGGTCTAGGTACACTTGCAGAAATTGAAAAATCAAATGGCTTTTCGTTTACACCATTGTTTTTGTAGTGTTGGAAAACATGGTATTTGATGAGCACAGCACAGAAGTTGATTATGGTGACAGATCAGTCACAGGCAAGATACAATTGAAACACAGATCTCTGCCTCGAACCAATTCCTTGCAGGTGCCGCTGATTACCACACCAACTTGATTACGTAGTCTAGCAATGTGAGCTGCGGCAATTCCGTCATCATGTTCATGCATGAGGATCAATTGAGGAATTATGAGAGGCGATTCGAGAATGACCAGGCCATCCTTGGCGAGAGAGAGGAATTGGTATTCAACCAACAAAATCTTGGTTTGGGAGTGAGCAAGAATGGTAGCAACATTGCGAGTGTTGAGGCGAGTGTTGATGGTGTTGAGAACCGATCAGGCCATGGGAATGGCTAAATGCATCTCGTAAAGAGAAAGAACATTGGGCGTCAAAACTGAGACCACGTCTCCTTCCTGTATGTGGAGAGACTTAACGAGAGACTACGTCACACGTCTGCAACGATCAGTGGTCTTCAAGAACTTCCAAAGCATCTCGAATGGAAGAGAGGCTCCTTGCTTCCATGGCTCCATCGACGGCTCCATCGACGCCTACTTCAGACTCCGAGAGCTTGTCTCCATTTGAATGTCCTCCCTGATCTCCATCGACAACAAAAGCTGGGTTTCGGCCATTGGTTTTGGTTACAATATTGATTCAAAGCTTATGAATGCTAAGTAACTCACCAAGTACAATATGGAGATCGAAAGCTTGAAAACCTTGTAAATCCATGCAAAATTTGCGAAAGAAGACGTCCGCCTGGATGGAACGCGCTCTTAAAAGAAAACCTGGGTTTATTATTGGCCAGTCTCAGCCTTGCTCTTCCTTGCTCCTTTCCTCTTTCTCTGTAAGTGTTGCTCGTCCTTCGTGATGCAGGTAGCGGCTGGCGAATTGTTTTGGTCTCTCTCAAATACTAGGTTCCTTTGTTGGACTCCTTCCCTGTAATATTCTTTGAATTGCTGAATTGTTCTCTATCCAAGCACCTCTTTGTACTGCTTTTTAGTATTCAGACAAGCCATCCGCAACAACTCAGTGGTAGAACAATTCTTTAAATTATGGGCATTTTTTTATAGTTCCCCTGGCGGTCCTCTAGGAAAACACCAGTTCAGTAGTAACCCACTAGCAATTGATTGCTCAGATAGCGAGGGCGTGTTTGCGTCTACATTTTAATGCACCTGTGCCATCTAGGGCTGCATGCAGGTATGGTTTTTGTGCTATCTAGGGCCACATGCAATAGGATTAGCTTTCCGTATGGGGCTGCATGCAGGTATGGTTTTTGTGCCATCTGGGCGGCATGCAGGTAGGATTAGTGTTCCATGTGGGCGACATGCAGTATGGACAAGTATGGACACGCATCGAAGGGATGTTGGAATTTAGAGACTTTAGAAAGAGCATTTCTCCAATTTTGAATGGTGTCTAAGTCATATCGTGGCCTACTAGAATCGGTTTGAGGGTCGTATGTCATATTCATCTCCAGTTTGAGGAGGGCCTCACTATACCTAAGCTTAGTAGGCATGACCTTGTAGAATACCGGAATGATTGGTTTCTTGGATTCCAGCATGGTGATTCCGCGTATGTTGGAGAAAAGATGGCCACATGGATCGAGGCAGTTCGGAGAGCGCCTACTATTTGGGGGATGGAGGATACGAGCATTGGGCATGCTAGTGCCAATTACTAGAAGAATAGAAATTGGATGATGGGAGCTTTGATGGTCGATGGGAACTCTGATGGTCGATGCACGGCTGCTAACCTTGATTTGTATGGTATATGTTTTTTTCATCTGATTTTCATGGCGCTTGGATTTTGCAGAGAATACAAGGGCAGCCTATCCGATCGAGTATATTCCCAATGCAAAGATACTATGTGTGGGTCCTCGTCCCAAAAATGTGATATTGCTCGCTTGCGATGCCTTTGGCGTTTTGCCACCAGTTAGCAAACTGGCTCTGACCCAGACGATGTTCCACTTTATCAGTGGATATACAGCATTGGTATATACATAATTCAGATCCATAACCTCAAGGATTCCCCCTTTAATTTTGGACGAAGTTGTGTGTTTGTGTATATATTTTGATCGTGACGGTGTGTATGTATTATCATATTATGTGATTTTGCATATATGGATGGACAGGTAGCAGGCACAGAGGACGGCATAAAAGAGCCTCAAGCCACGTTTTCTGCTTGTTTCGTCGCTGCATTCATTATGTTACATCCAACAAAGTATGCAGCGATGCTAGCTGAGAAAATGCAGAAGCAGGGCACAACAGGCTGGCTCGTCAGCACTGGCTGATCTAGCGGCAGGTACACTCATTCCTCGACCTTACGCATCCTGCTCCACTTTCTTCATTGACAAGTAAATTCTGGAAAAGGTTTTGTTGTTGATATTTATATGTTACTCGTGCTTGCAGCTATAATAAAATTGCAATACACTAGAAAGATCATTTATGCTATTCACGCTGGCTCCCTTCTGAATGCCGGTTTGCTTAGCAGCAGTAGTTTCTTATTAACACTTCAAATTGTTTTTCACTTTAAATTGTCTTTCTTGTTCTTTAAATTGTCTTTCTTGTTCTATATGTCTTGTTCTTTAAATTGTCTATCTTGTTCTATATGTCCATGTCCATATCTTGTAAATTGTCTTTCACTTTAAATTGTCTTTCTTGTTTCTTGTTTCTTGTTGTATATGTCCACATCGTTCTTTTTTTCTTGCACCCCTGGATACAAGTTCTTTTATTGCACCCCTGGATACAATTGCTAGTTAATTATGTCGAAGACGTTTTTCTTTGAAGTCGGTTTTTCGCCACCATGGCGAGAGTGGTCGTCTCTTCATAAAAAAAAACTCTGCCACGTTTCGCTGTTGTCTGCAATGAAAATTCGCCACGTCTCTTTACTTCTCGCGACGAAAACCACCACCAACGTCTCTCGACACTTCGTCCTAACTGAGCGAACAAAATCGTTTTCAGCTCGCGGCAACGTGGGTTACAGAACGATCCGCATATGTCCAAGTAGTGAAAATACGGAACACCGCGAACAAAATCGTTTTCAGCTCGGTGGCAGTTTTCAATTGGCCAGAGGGACGACCAAAAATGAACCAGTAAGAACCGTCGCCCACAAAGCAGACCTCTTGCGAAGCTGAACCAGGTATACTTGAACTTTGTCTAACCAAATCTATTGATTGTTAACTCCAACCTTGTCTACCCGAATGTTGGGTTGCGAAGCTGAACCTTGCCTACCTGAAGCTAAAGTTGCGGAGTTGAACCTCGTGAACCAGTGCCACTTGAAACAATATAATTGCTTGCGAACCAAACGTAGCGAGATGAATCTAAGCCCATTAATTTAATATACAGGTGAAGCTCTTCTTCATCAAACTGGCTATCTTTACCGAGACGATGTCTTTCTTTTATTTTTAGCAGAATAAGTGCAAAAATAAAATGGCAAAACTCTCAAGTTCCTGGACTGCCCTTCCAACTCAGGTAACTTAATATTTTAGAAATTGCGTTGGGGCCTTGCACTATCCTGGGGAGGCGTCCTTCTAATTTTCAAGACAAGTAATAAAACTAGATGGAAACAAATTTAAAAGAAACTTGTATTGTGTATTTCTAATTTTGACCAACATAATATATGTGAGGTAACTGGGCTATGATTGAGAGCGAGTCTCCAGAAAAAACTGTAGAACTAATTATACAACCCAAAATGTGAACAACCTAGTCACAAGCGTGCTATAGGGAGGCTCACACAAAACATGATACTGCAATATGTATATTGCTATTCTATTGCAGAGTTGAACCTTTATTTCAACATGTAACAAACATATAAATTCAAAAGAATAAAAGAACCGATTCCTTTTTATGCAGAACCATTGCAGTGTCATATAAATATAAAATATGGGTTCGACTCTTACCATAAGATTGAATCTTCAAGAATCGTTTTCTTGTTTGTAAGTGCTTTCCAAGCTATGCTGCCCATTCCAAAAAATCCAGGTGAAACTTCAACTCTCCGCTTGAACTGAAATAACATTGGGCATGAGACCTAACTAACTGCTTTATAATATTTTCCTTTTTATAATATTTTTCATTAAAGATATTTATTATATCATTCAAATGACCATCTTTCATTTAATATTAGTTCACTTATATTATTAGAAACAATATGGTTGAGCCCATAGACTTAAAATATTTTAAGATTAATTTATTTGTCTTTTAAATTTAACTATTCATGTTGGTGGGAATGGATTCCTCCTCAAGAGAGCACTCCCTAAGAATTGTAATATTAAATAAATATATACTCAATCCCATTTCCTTATTATGAGTGTGAGATTGACTTCTCATAACATAAATAATGCATAAATAATATTTAAGTCTTTATAGGAAAATTTATAAGTCTTACTTAAGATAATCATCACTTAAGGTCATCACACTTAATCTTTCCTCCAGTTCATAAGGCATTTGGGATGACACCCGTCATCTACACATGGCTTCCCAACCATTCATCTTATCCATAGTGAATTCATGCCCCAAACATTAAGTCAATTCAAGCCCTCAATCTCCTAAGTCTACTAAAGTAATTTATAACTTAAGAAAAATAAATATTCTTTGCAATGCTTTTACTAACAATGGTTTTACGAGATATTACAAGAATTTTTTTTAAAATTAATAATTATATTATGATAAATGATTATTAGATTATGAAAAAATATATTATGATAAATAATTATTAAATTATAAAAAATTAAGTAGATAATATTCTATTTAATTAAACTTACTCACTCCATACCTCACTTTCTTCCCTGACCTTCTCTCTCCTCCCCTAATTCCGTATCTCTCTTCATCTCTCCCCCTCTCTGTCTAAATTCCCCCCCCCCCTAATAGTATTTTTGAGCTTACATTTTGAAGGAGGCACAACAACCTAGCGAGAAGCAGTGCCAAAATAACGGTTGTTTTGCCGGCTCTGCACCACTCTGATACCAGCGAGGAAGTCTTTTCGCTGCATTGTAAAATCTCTAACTCCGTGGCCAACAAGTGCTTTGCTTACGCCGACATGCTTTTGGGGTATTCTTCTAGCAAAGAGAGCAACGACAATGGCATGTAGACGTTATGCAACGATGTCGGGAGCCACTTGATGCCGGAGCTCAGCCTCTCCACTCACAAGAAGATGACCTTTGTCCCTTCCCCTGCCCCAGCCCCAGCCCCAGGGCTGCTTCTGGACATATCCCTTCTCGATCTCATCTACTCCGCCTCTTCTCATCCTGTATTAGTGAGTGACAATTCCCATTCCCATCAGGTCGTATGGCACAATCATGCATACAAGAGAGCCACTGAATCTTTCATGGCCTCATCCGACCTTGGCATCCCCAAGCCTCTAACAACTTTTACTCTTCACAAGCATCAACCTACGTTGAAGCTGGACAACTCCTCTTCCGTGGCAGCTCTATGGAGTTTTGCAAAGAAATTCTCCCCTGTTGCTCAAGACAAGGATATTGATTCTCCGCACTTGCACTGGAAAAGGGCATCGTGATAATGCCACAGGCACTCATACCCGCGGGGTCCAGCGTGTTTGTGGAATGTATAACAAATACCAACTTGCAAGCCTCTCCCTATGCGGCGTAATGGAGGAAATATAAGAGAATTTTGAAGCAGAGAATTAGCCTACTCTCATATCGGATTCCAACAATAGAGTCTGCTGGGCTAAATCCGCCTACACGCAAATGGTTGGACAGCTAGAGTGTTTGTGGCTCGAATCTCCTGCAAGTAATGTCCATTCCCATTTTCCCAAAGTCATGAAAATTAATGGGGAAGTGTTCTTGATGTTCCAAAGATTCCAATACCCCACTCTGTACTGGCATTTTCCTGTTGCGTTAAAATTCAATGGACAAACGACGCAGAGAAAAGCTCCATGATGGTTCCCTGCGATGTCGTTAGAAGTGACGGCGATGGCCATGTTGTTTTGAATTCAAGGTTTTTCTAAGCGTTGGTGGGGTCGAACCTGTGACCTGTCATAGCACTGTTGGCACCACGGTTTTACTTTATGCGCATGAAATTTAATTTTGATTTTGATTTTGTATGCACATCAATGAAAGTATAAAATTATCTTGCTATACACCTGAATGAGAATTTAAAGATCACAAGTGTTTCCTCTACTTTAAAAAAAAATATTCTCTCCAACTGCATGACATTTTTACATTTACTCTACTTAAAAAAAATTATTACACACCTCTGTGCATTTCTCTTAGCGCTCGTGTTTTGTCTTATGTGAAACTTTAAGTTTTAATAAACTTTTATGCAAAGCAATGCTTATGCATAGATGAGGCTTTCTCTCTCTTCATAGCCTCATTATATCACTTATGGTTAGTAAATGGTTCCACAAGAGTTTCGCTTCTTTTATATCTATTGTTTTTATACAAAAGGGAAGGACTTTTGCTGAGGTGTTTGGCTCTGTGTGGGGAATAATGAAACACTATGTATGTAAACTTTAAATATGATAGAGTCAATACACTTGTCCATCAAATTCCGTGGAATCCTATAAAATTTAGCTATGGCCATTGGCCACGACCATCTGTGTATACCACTTCTAAAACACGGTATTGATATTGACTTGCACTTCCTTAATGTAAACACTCTGATGTAGTAAATTTAATTTTGGTGTAAGTTATTGTTGTGGAAATAAAATCAAAACAAAACAAAGTCTTATGACTCATACATATGAAAATTTAAAATGGAGTACTGATTATTCTTAACAATTTTGACAACTATATAACCCGTTCTTTGTGAAAAATATTTATAATCAACAAAGCTTAAGTTGACAAAATTCTGTAATACTTAGGAGTTTGCATAGCTCCATAAAACTCAACAATAACTGGGAGTTTGCATAGCTCGAGAAAAATCATCAGTAACTTGGTGCTCATGTTTGGTTAAAGTTTTCAGTTCAGCTAACCAAATTAATGAGTTGAATTGACTCCATACTCGACAAGTATTGCCATTGAGCTTTAAATCACTTGAGTCGACTCGACGCTCAACGAGTCTTGTAAGTATTGTCACCGAGCTTTAAATCACTTGAGTTGACTCGACACTCAACGAGTCTTGTTATTGAGCTTTAAATTAGTTAAGGTAAATATATTTTGCAAAATAATGGTTGAGCAAGAGGTTCTTTAATGACTACTTAATTCATTTCGAAGAGAGGTAGGATATGTAATACTTCGAAGAGTGGTACGATACAAATATGGTATGACTTGGAAACCATGTAATTTTTCCAGCGTGCATGACCTTTATTTTTTTATTTGCGAGGAATTAGATTATTATGGAATTTGGTTAATTGGTTAAAAAAAAAAAAATTCTTTAAAATACTCAAATATATATGCTTACTCTTAATGAATCCTTTCATCTATATAAATGGAGTATTTATTAACATTAAAATTCAACGTAATACTAACTGATTTGACATAGATGGCTTAAAAATAATAAAATGACACTTATAACTTGTATATATATAATTTAAATTTGTTTTTAAATATATGCTTACTCTTAGTGAATTGTTTCATCTATATAAATGGAACATTTATTAACATTAAAATTTGACCTAAGACTAGCTGATTTGACATAAATGATTTAAAAAAGATAAAATGACACTTATAACTTGTATATATATAATTTAAATTTGTTTTTAATATCTTTTAGTAAATTGTATAATAGCATTTATAAAAAAATATGGGTTTTTTAAATGATATTAGTGGTAATGCATTAAGCTAAAATTTTAAATGAATTTTCTTTATATAAAATTTATATATATATTATTTTATTTTATTTTTTAATTTGGTAATTGAATTGAAAACATTATAGCAAATGAAAACAATTATTTATGAAAACCTCAAGACTTCTTAATAATTTTTTTATTAAAAACATTCACACAAAAAGAAAAAAAAAAGACATTAATATTAAATACACATTACAAGTATGCTCTCATCATAGCTCTCGTCTCAAAACAATTATTTATGAAAACCTCAAAACTTCTTAATAATTTTTTTTATTAAAAACATTCAGATAAAAAGAAAAAAAAGACATTAATATAATATGCACATTACAACTATGATCTCATCATAGCTCTCCTCTCAAATCAATGTAATTACCCTCTAACTTTTAATATACTAATTACTCATTTTTAATCTACTATTTTAATTTTATTTGTTTAATTTTTTTTATAATAATTATTTCTATAAATTTCTATAACTATTTATAGATTTGTTGTTCATGGAGGAAGGTACTTCCATTCTTCCCTTCCAATAAATCATGCCACATTTACTTGAAATCATAGTGAGTCCTAGACCAAGCTCTTGACTCTCAATGGCATTGTATAGAAAAGTAAAGTAAGGTTTAAATGTCAAATAATAAGATGAAGAGTCACTTGAGAACGATTGCCAACCTCTCTATCAGTGCATTGTAAGTCCAATTAATGTTGTTTACTATTTCCTTCTAATTAATGTGTTTGCTTTAATCCTATAACTATAACTATGACTTTATACCAAAAAAAAACTTTAAACAAATGATAGAATGTTGAATGTGGTATATTTCTCTTAATGAAGACATACTTGTAACCTAGTGAGGTGGGAAACTTCCCCTCCATTTTCAAATTGATATTTTATGTAAATATACTTATGATATTTTACTCTTTATTTATTTATTTTAATTTCTTTTATATGCATATGATGACTATGCATAATTTTTATTACGAGTATAAGATAAGATAATTTGTTGGTTTTTTTTAATACATATATTTTGAGGCAAAAATCATTCTTTAAAGGTATGGTTCATTTTGAAGTAGTGGCTAAAGTGTTTTAATTTAATTTTTATGCGATGTTATTGAAGATTCTCCATAAAATTATAAGTGATGTTAATAAAGTTTATGAAGATTCTCCATAAAATTATAAATGATGTTAATCATGTTTTTGGGAAGATTCTCTATAAATCATAAGTGATGTTAATCAAATTTAAAGTACTAAATATGTCATCACATTATAATTACCACATCATTATTACCACATCAAGGTCATGAGGTTGATTGAATATGTCATCACACTATAGAGGTATAGAAAGCCTTGAAGGAATCACTCACTGGAATCCCAACCAACACAAATGAAAACTGCTCAAACATCATTATTCTATTCAAACATCATTATTTGTGTTGGAATTTTTTTTAAACCAGTACTTGTAATTAAACTGATCAAATTCTCAATTAAATTAATTTAATATATTGATTTAATGCATTTAAGCCCTTAACATTTCTAAATTTTATATTTAGGAAAATAAGCTTTGATATGTATGGTAAATGAAATCACAAACAAATACACAAGTTATCAAATTTAACCAAAAGCATGAGCAATAAGAGATGGAATTCAAACAAAAGAAAACATACATATTGTCAATAAACTATGAAGTTTTATTGATTTATTTTGTTATGTCAATCAACTTGATTAAGATATGAAGTGGCACAATAAGAAAAAGTAGTGGACTCTAAATTAATTCGATGCATAATTTGTAATCTCATATGCTAATGCAACAAAGAAAAAAGAACGAAATTTAATCTCACAGAAGACAAAGTAAGATACAAACCAAATGCTAAAACTGAAAAGAAAAATAAGTTGGTTTAAGAATTTTGGTTCCTTGAAGTTTTTAAAGATGTTAATGAACCTATGTTCAAAATGTTTAGTCTTCGCTCCAATTAACTTTAAAAGAATGTTATAGTTAGGACCGAGGATACTTTTTTGTGGTAAATGATGAAGGTTTTATTTGCTTTTGTTAGTTCTTAACTCCAAAGTATAGTAATTACAATTTTTGGATGATTGTATTTTTTTATTTTTATTCTATCTCACATGCTTAAGAACCATTTTTTTTTGTTAAGCTTCAAGATATATGTGCAAGTTAAGTTAATGTTTTTATGATATCTTTGTAATATGGCTTGCATTTAAGACTTTAAAAAGCACCAAGCTTTTCTTATAAATTATATTTGATTGTTATGACAAGCGAGCCTTTTTTTGGTAGGATTTTAGGTACTAAAGGGGTTTATTTCAAATATCGTGTTTTGAATGAGATCAACTTATTTTTGTTGACATCTACTTGAGAATTTTGTTTCAGAAACTATAAAATTTAAGATTACTTCTAAAAATTGCTATAATTTGTAAATATTAAATCAGTGTAATGTCTTCTTTGATTTGATTTGCTAATGTGAACATTTTTTTCTTATTAAATTGCTCTTAGATGGACTCCATTTTCCCCAGGACTTGATAAAAGTTGTTTTTTACTATCTACATCTTTTTAATCTCTTGTTTTGTATCATGGATGACCAAAAATCCCTTCAACGTTTTATTGCACCTTTTGAGGCAATGGCTAGTTTAAAAGCAACTGTTAAGATTATTCGTCGTCCCTCTATCAAATCCACACCTGCCACGTATATTTATGCATTTTCATATTGTCACATTTGTTTTACTATGATTTCAAATGCACCACCGCTTTTCTCAGTCCAATCCACAACTGACACGTGTCTTCTGATTTATTCACCGCGTCTCTTCCGATTCTTCTAATTTTCGTGTATCTTCCCATATATTGGTGTAGGGCTCCTCTCTCTCTATATACGTCCATACCTAAGAACATTCACTCAGCTTTGAAGGACGTTTGAGTTTTGAAGAGGCAGAAATGGATCATAAACGCATTGCTCTTATGATGCCAGCGTGCTTCATTATCACGGGCGAAGCAACATTCCCCTGCTTCTCATTTATATGGTTACATTGGATTCTCATTTCTGTTATTTCAAAATAATGGAAGAAGTAGATCATTGGGCACAACGACAATTACAGAGACTTACAGAGACTTGGTTCATGCAGAAGGATAGCTAAATGTTATTTCGAACTCAGTCGTGGCGTGGCCGGCACAACCACTGAAATGAACAGAATTGAAGATGAAGATGCTACACACAAATGGTGTCGACCGTGATTGTCAACGATGATGGATTAGAGAGTTTTTCATAAAATGTTGATATATGTGGATTAAATCAAGGATGGCGGGGAGAGATCGTAAGTCGTCACATACTACTTAAAGCTAATGGAAATGTGAGAGAAGACTATCTTGGAAGATTAACATTAGTAGAGAATATACTTGTAATTCGAACCATAAAGGATTACCGCCAACTTGACAATGGACTCCAATTCTCCATCCATATTATATGGAATTCAAGATTCAGTTGGCGTTAGACCAAACAACACCTACAACATAATACCTATCGCTTCAATTTCCAACATGAACGTATCAGAATTGGCAATTATAACAGTAGAGATGAATTAATTAGTAGCAGTCCTCGTGAAGTAATTGGTGTGTTTCTAGACATGATAATTCGCGGGGAGGAAAATGGGAATGACGATGAAATGTTGTGCTCAATTTGTTACGAAACTTTAAAGAATGGGGAGAGTGCAAAACAATTGGAATGCACACATGTCTTTCATTCAAATTGCATTTTCCAATCGTTAAGTCATAAAATCAATTTTCTTGTCCCACTTGGAGATATGAGCCACGAGTCAGCTCCTCATCGATCATGGCTTATTGGATTCTATTTTTATAAAAGGAATTCGAGGCCGTTTTTGAGTTGTACCTCATTACGTCATCCCTGGTTTTAATAAAACCGAGACACGTATTTAAAAAAAAAAATCGTCTATGTTTCCATAGTGGATGGAAACGTAATTGCAAAGTTACATGGTACTTATATGAGACGCCTGAGTTTAAAAAATATGTACGTTTGGTACATCCAACGCACCAACAACGACTAACATTGACTTCGTTGTTGGTCCATTGGATGGACCGAACATACATATTTTTTAAGCTCAAGCGTCTCATATAGGTACCATATTTTGGATGGACTGAACGTATATATTGGTTAAGGATGGCCATATGAGACATCGTTGATTTTTTGATGATTCCTTTGCGTTCCTCTATTATGTTCTTATTTTGGGAGTTTTGTTGTGGTACAAATATCGAGTTGGACAATCCGTTTCAGGTCTTAGACTATTCCTTTTAGTCCTGGGCTGTTTATATTTCTTCATGTTCGACGCAGCTCTCCGACCCTAGATAATTCCTTTCTGGTCTTGGACTATTCCTTCTAGTCCCGAACAATTTCTTCCGAATCATGGCTCTCTGACCCCAAGCAATTTATTTTCAGTCCCAAACTATTTCCTTCTGATCCCAAAATCTTATCCCCAGTCTTACACCTTTATGGGATTCCTCAATCCCAAAACGATCCTCTTGCAAGGCACGACCTTCTGTGTAATTAAAACTGCATTTACATTTTATATATTGCCCAAAGAATGGTGGACTGTTCTTTCAAAACAATCTACTCCCATTTTATACTTTACCTTGGTGTGGTCTATACGAGTCACCCAAAGGATACCAATGTTTCCATACTTGCAGTTTGGTGGATGAATTGTTGGCCAAGCCAAAGGGAATCTCACTTTATTGAAGTAATTAATAATAGAGACAAATTTCATATTTCCTACTTCCTTAACAATTTTTGCCTCGAGTTTCATTGCATCGTTGTGTCCCCCAAGGCACAACATTAGTTTTGCCTTTTTATTTTGTTGAGTGTTTATTCATTTTTAACAACGCTCTATCCAACCAATATTCATCCATGTCTATGCATGAGTTTTTCAGGAGCAATGTATAATAAGAGTAATGTATTAATATATTTATAAATTGATATGATGTTGTTTTCTAAATAAGGGCGTTGCCCTTGCACTTCTTGGTCTTAATAAACAGGTTTGTGTTATGAGAGCATATGGTAGAGATGGCCACACATGGAGAGGAGAAGCCCTTAGTTGATTATTATATATTTACATTTTTCATAACCATTTTTGTTTACATGAATTACTCAATAATCTATTAAGACAACTGAGAATAACAATCCTTCTAGCAGACAAAGATCATAGTTCCCCTAGAACCCAATGTTTCCACACTTAAACAACTCTTATTTAAGTACATGCTGAGCTTAACACAACCATTACCAACTGTTGAGCTCGTGGGATTAACAGATTTAAGATAGCTCCTTAAGAGTTGTGATAGTGTTGCCCTTTGGTCATTTACTAGGAAACACTGCAATGTCATGAACTTCAACAACGAGAGCCAAAACTTTGCTATGTGAATGCAATACATCTAGCTAACAACATTGGTACAACACAACTTTCTTTCCATCGGATTCGTGCTATGCAAGAATGGTCAAGAATAACATGTGGCATATGATCTATTCATTGATAAATTCACTTGCTTGCTATCAATCGGTTTATAAAAATCCATAAATCAAATTTTATTAAAATATTGGTTCATTTTTTTATAATTACTTATATAATTTCTTTACAAGCAAGTGAGGTTGTGATTTAATTGTATTATTAGGAAAGATTTATGGATATTCCTTTAAATCAAGTCGTTTAAAGAAAATGACATGTTGTATCTATGATGAGAGCATACTCATATCCCTAAGCCTAGAATTTCACCAAATACTCTTAAAGTTGTTTGGCACTTAACTGCCTAACTCATGTATAAAGTCCACTAAAGCTACACAGAGTTGGCTCATAATGTTGGAGGAAGATCCATTTCCTCATAAAATTACTAATTACAAACCTCTTAAAACCTTAGTTACAAAGATGTACTGTTATCATATTTATAATTTTTTTATATATAATTTAACTTTAGCTTTTTATAAATTCATTTATATATAATTATACAAATACCAACCGAATATTGTAGGATTGTAAAATCTATACTCTTTATTATAAAAGCCTTGTATAAAGTAGGTGTTTATATACTAGAGTTACTCTAACATGCCAAGAAATATGCTATTTGATTCCATAATTTAGTAAGGAGACTAATTGCATAATTTAGTCAGAGTATGAGTTTAAGTTTTATTTTTAAATTATTTTCTCTGTATAAATTTACTTTTAGGGTAAAGCGTTCATGGTATTTTAGAATTATATCTTAATTCAATTGCAGGTTGCTCTATCATAATGATTTTTAAGTTATATATTATTTTAAAGCAATTTCACTCCTAAATTCTTTTGAAAGTTATATAAAATGGGTTAGTTTAATTATATATATACTTGTAGATATATATTATAGTTGTTATATTTGTATATATGCTTTAAATTAGTTAGTAAATGGAATTTAAAAAAAAAGAATATGTAATTATTAATTTTGGAGTAAATTGTGCATTAATTTTGAGCTTATGATATGTTAATTTTAGGAATTATAAATGCTTATTGGTGATATGTAGATTGTTTATTATATAAAGTACATTGTGTTTCATACCAAGTAATGTGAAAAGCACTTAAATAAATAGATGCATTAAATCCTTAAAGTTTATGGTTTAGAAATAATTGTTTATGAAACTTTGTAGTCACATTAGTACTGTAACTTTATTGGTAATACATTCGGTATACAATGTTAAGAATGAACATTAGGTTTCGTGTCAATTTATGCAAATTGCTAGACATGCTAGATATTATGGATTGTCACTTAATATAAAACTAAATGTCAATGAAATCAATGGACATATAATGCAACTGAACAATGTGGGGGTTATCATATTGGGGTACTAGGATATATATAGTGGCAGGATGGCGCTCTACGGGAAGGGAGTAGTGAGCGAAGGAGCTTGCGGGAAGGGAGTAGATTGCGAAGGAGCGAAGGCGAGTGGGGCCGCAGTCTTTTAATTTTTTACCCTCTGCCCACAATGATTGAAACCACAAACTGGGGGAAAACAAGTTTCAGCGCTGAAAATACCCCACACATGCTTGTCTACCAGCTAAGTGTAAAATTGAGGAGGGCACAATGTCCCTCGATGAGGTGGATTCTGAACCAGATACGCATAGTGGATCCATATTTTGCACGGAGTAGGAAGTGCTTTGTATGGAGGTTTTACGGGACACATAGGAGGAAAACTCGCCATAGACGAAAATTATGCCACGCAAAGCATTCATGATAGAAGACACTACAAAACCTCGTGTGAATGACATGACCTTGTCGAAATCTTTGAGTGAAATTAAGCTAGGAAATGCCAAAGGAATAAGGCCGAAGAAAACCTGCGCGGAGCTTACAGTGGGCAAGGACATTCATATTGAACAAATTCTAGAATAGTTGAATTTGGCATTAATAGGGAGATCCTGCAAGAAGACGTCAGGAAGGGACGCTCTGATACAGTGGATGGAGTCAAACTGGAGTGAAAGATGGGGATATACACCTAATTTTCATGTTCTCCCGCGAGAATGGTTTTTACTCAAACTATGACAGGAGGAAGATGGCCAAAAACTCTTAGAACAACAATGGCAATGAGGACCACCGGGCCTAATCCTAAAGAATTGGAGGGTAGATTTCAATGCAAAAAAGGAGCCACATAACCAACAATAGGTCTGGGTCATTTTACCGAGGCTACCAATGGTTTTTTGGCAAGAATGGATCTTAGAGGCAATAGGAAACAAGCTAGGGAAATTTGTCACCCTGGAAAAGGACTGGAAAACACAAATAGATCACAGTTGCGCAAGAATTATGGTAGAATTGGATTTCAGGGAAGGTCTTTATGAAGAACTAGTCATAGTAATGCACGACAACATATGATAGCAAAGATTGGATTATTGGAAGCTTTCATTCAGGTGTTACAATTGTCACAAGGTTGGTCATTTGTAGAAAGACTGTTCAGTACGTAAAGAGATCCCTTGGTTAAAAAAAGTGTAGGTAAAAAGGACTTCCAACAAGATCAGAACTGATGCAACAGAAGGTGATAAAAATGCAAAAGGTGGCGAAGGAAAGACGCACATGGAGATTGCGGATGATTGGCGCATAGAAAAAGGGAAGTCCTAGTCGTGCGGAAAATCACCGGTCACAAATGGGGGGCACACATATGGACAACTCAGCATCAAGCGAGACTCAACAGGATGGAATGTCATCTCCAGAAAATAGAGGTACTAACACTGTTACTTCAGCTGTAAAATATTTATGTTTAATAATAAAGAAATAAATGAGAGCTTAACGGGTATAGAACTAAAGACAATTCTAAGCTCTCCTTTTCCACAACAAGCAGAAACGCCACCTCCAAAAACCCAGACGAAACATAGGAAGTAGTATAATCTAATATAAAAAATATTTTATAAGGAAGAGGGGGAATGTGTCTCAATGAGGGGACTAGCACTCAATCCTCCTAAAAAATCCCAGGACAAAAGAAAATTATTGCTCTCGAAGGCACAAAAGAAAGCGGTATTGGACATTAAACAAGGAAGGAAATTAACAATAACTCAGGCTCTTAGAGTGGAAATGGCCCCAAGCAGGGGTCCTTAATGATAATCCTCTCTCTCAACATAAGGGGGCTATGGGGGCCTAAAAAAAAGCCCTTAAAAGGTTGATAGACAACATAAATCCGACGGTATTGTTAATACAAGAAACTATGATGAAAGGGAAAAGGGTTGAGGAAGTTGTCAGCGAGTGTGTTAAGGAATGGAAAATGGAAAGTATAGAGGCGAATGGGAATTCCAGAGGTACACTAATGGCATGGAGTCCAAAAATGAAGATGATATCAGTGGCGCAATATGGTTCAGTCCTAGGGACATTGTTGGAGGACAGAGAGACATGATTAAGTTACACAATTCTAAATATCTATGGGCCTTTGTATGACAGGAAAGTGTTTTGGGAATCCGTTGGAAATCCGGGTGCTATGGAATAGAAAAACATGATTATGGGGGGCAGATTTAAATCTAACCCTCAGTATGAATGAGGTATGGGGAAAGAATGCGAGGAGGGATGCTTTGAGTTCTTTTTTCTCAGCTTTTTTTTGAACTGAAAGGTCTGGTGGACGTAGCTCCATTGAAGTTGGATCATGCATGGAGAAACAAAAGAGGTGGAGACCAGGAAATCTCCAAGAGATTAGATCGTTTCTTGGTGGCAGAAAAACTAGTTAATGAACAACTGCTTATACAATCAATGATAGAAATGGGAGGAAACTCGGATGATTGACCAATAGTTTAAAAAAAGTAGGGTTCCTGAAAAAAATCCTCCATCACCCTTCAAATTAAATCCCCAATGGCTGGTAGAGGAGGAATACAAAACCCTAATATTGAATGCATGGAAAACCCTGAGAGAAGTTCAAAATCACTCATTTATGCAACAATTTGCTGACAATTTGGCAGAAATGAAAAAAATCTCTAAGGAATGGGACAAAAAGCACAGAACAATCCACCTAAAGGAGCTTATGAGGGTAGGAAATAAAATTGAAGAACTATATGACAAAAATAAGGAGGGCATTTTCACTACAGAAGAAATAGGAATCCTAAAGCAATTAGAAGGGAGAAAGGATTTTATGTTGCTGAAGGAGGGGCAAAAGTGGAGACTAAAAAGTAGGGCACTCTGGCTGGAAGAAGGATACCAAAACACTAAATACTTTCACATATTTTCCTCTCATTGAAGGAGCATAGACACTATACTTGAAATCAGTTTAAACCAAGGTAATCTGGTTAGGCCATTTTCAGAAAAAGCTCAAGCAGCTGTAGACCACTTCCAAAACATTTTTACAGAACCTGAGGGATGCCCAATAACATAAATTTTGGAGGTAATTGGTCTATTCCCCAGGCTAATTACAGACATAATGAACAAATAATTAACCAAATATATTATGAAAGAAGAGATACAACGAGTTATGCATTCCTTCCAAAAAGGAAAAAGCCTAGGCCCGGATGGCTTCACATTGACAGTGGTTAAGGATTCACAAAAATAAGGAAAAGTGATGGGAAGCATCAATTCAACCTTCATAACTTTGATTCCAAAAAAATAGAAAACATACTCCTTTGACGATTTTAGGCCAATATCATGGTGTAATATGATCTATAAGGTGATAACCAAGGTCATTGCACTAAGATTAAAACCCATTTTGAGTGAGGTTTTAACTGAAGAACAATTTGGTTTCTTGCACAATAGACAAATTCAGGATGCAGTTCCACTGGCTTAAGAGGCAATTCACAAAATCAAAAAAGAAAAGCAATGTGTTTTTGCTCTCAAGTTGGACCTCTCAAAAGAATATAACAAAATAAATTGGATGTTGATGTATTTGTAACTTCAGAATGTATTCACTTATGTATTTCATATATTGTATTTGATTAGTCCCTGATGTTCCTATCAGGAGAATCTGTAATGTAAACAAGTCATGTAAAATCACAGAGGTTAACCCTCCTTGTTGATTAGGGGTTAAAGTCCCCGCAGTTGTGGGGCACTAGGGTTATTAGACTCTCCTAGAGAAGTCGGCCCTGGTAAGTTGTTGTCAAGTTGAAAACTAGTATAAATAGAGAGTGAGCCTCTCTATTTATCACACAGTCACTCACACTTAGTTGTAGCGCATGAGTGAGAGAGAAGGAGTTGAGATCGGAGAAAGAACAACTGTTGGAGATCATCTTATTGTCTTTGGGTTTTATTACTGCCATTGGTGCTCATTCTATCCCTGAGGAAGTTGCATGGTTTTCTCCTTTATGGTTTCCCCGAGGAAAATCTTTGTGTCCATTGTCTCTTGTGATTGATTGTTGTGCATGGGTATGGCTGTATAAGAAATTTTTCCACATGGACCAATCGATTCCTCTCGAGAGGAGGCAAATTGGTATTACTCAAAGTAGTATTACAAAGTATCTTGGTTTATTGGGCATCCATTGCCTACATACCCAAAGGAATCTTAACAAAAATAAGGAAGAAGTGCTTTTCATTCCTTTGGATAGCCAGTAAACAAACATAAGGAATACCGTTGGAAAGGTGGACAACCCTATCTCTTCCAAAAGAGCGAGGAGGATGGGGAATAAAAAACCTTGCATTATTATGTAAATCCTTGGTAGCAAAATTGTTGTGGCGATTAGAACAAAATCTAGGCACTTTATGGGGCAGGGTATTGAGCTCTAAATATTGTCTAGACACCTCAATAATTTAATGGTTCAGGAATCCCAACAAAACTCATAAAAATGGTCTAGTAGGGTGGAAAGCAATGGTTTTGGCCTTTCCATTAGTGGGAAAATGGACTACTTGGAGAGTAGGTAATGGAAGAAGTTTAAGGATGGGTAAGGAACTGTGGGCAGGGTGAGGAGTACAAGCTATCAGAGTCTGTACTAACACAGCTAAGGGCTCAAAGGGTCCATATTCTAGCTGATGTGCAAGCTCAACAACCTCAACAAAAAGGAAGAGCGAGTTGGAAAGACACACATGACCTGATACTGGGAGTAGAAGATGCAGAGGAGTGGAACAGATATGTGAACAATTTGGTTGCAAGCTTCGTGCAGCTAGATGAGGATGAACATGATAAGCTGATATGGACTAAGAATGCAGTGAACGGGGAGTTCACAGCTAAGAAGGGTTATGAAACAACCATTTTTGAACAAACAGAGGGGGAAAAAGATGGCGGTGGGGAAAAATTTAGGGAATTAACATCCATTTGAAAACCATTATAACATTTTGGTTAGCTATGAGTAACAAATTACTAACATGGGAAATCTGAGGAAAAGAGGATTTTAAGGACCAAGCATTTGTATATTGTGCAGATCAAGTGAAGAACGATCCTCTCATTTGTACAGATCTTGTCCTTATGCAGGAGATGTATGGACCACTGCAGCAAGGAAACTCACGCAAGACAAGATGATCATGAATTGTGAAGCTACCTTGGAACAACGTGCATAGAATGGTGGAGGAACATAGGGGTATGTTGTTTCGACGCATTCCCTGGCCTCTTCATGTATAGCATTTGGGAAGCCTATAATAGAGCAATTTTCAAAAACCTTTGGACCCCTTTTGATATTACATTTCCCCTGCTGGTTCAGAAAATGCAGGAACAAAAAATAGTCCCCAAACCAAGCAAAAGACGTGTTGTAGCCATGTTGGATATAAACAAAATCCAACCATGGGATTTCTTCAACGACGCAAGTCAAGGCGATCCACCACTAGGAGGAGCAGGAAGTGTCATTTATATCTCTGAACACAGGAAAATATCTATCAAATTTGCCATGGGACATGCTACCAATAGCAAAGCTGAACTATCAGCCTTATGGATAGTCCTAAAGATTGCCAAAGATAAGCAGGTGCCAAGAATACACACTTTTGGTGATTCAAAATTGGTGATCGATTGGGTAAATAGAAAAAGAAATACTATAGTGCCTCATCTTCATTATCTGCTAAAATAAATACAAGCCGTGAAGCCCTCCTTTGAATCAGTATCCTTCTCTCATATTTATAGAGAGCTAAACATAGAAGTAGACACATTATCGAAATTGGCTCTAGCAATTCAACCAAGGTTCATTGAATGGGAGGAACACATCAACAGTCAAGTCACCAATTTCTTCATAAGAGTATAAGACTCATAAGCAATGTGAATAAGAGAAACAGGTCAATCATAGCTAGCAAAAAAGAATTTAAAAAAAAAACCAGGAACAATGTTTTGCAGCTCAACAGAGTTATGCACTGTTTTGAAAAAAAATCAAAGTTGTAAAGTATGAAGCCTTAAAGGAGGCACCAAGATGATTGGTGGAATCAAAGATCTCAGAAGCAACCCGAGTAATAAAAAACAAAGACTCCTGAACAAAGTGGAGGAAGTATTCAAGTTTTTGTTTGACACAATGTTTCTTCTTGTAAAGAATGTAATGTAAGGCCATATAATGAGGCTGCTCTTTTTGTAGAAAGAAGAGAAGGAATGCTCAACGTGTTATGATGTAAGTCCTTGTGTACAATCTATGTTATTTTATATGAATAAAACAAATATATTCTCAGGAAAAAAAAAAAAAATAAAAAATATATATATATATATATATATATATATATATATATAGTGGTGATACATTATAATTTATCTTTGTTTTATAAATAATTAAACTTTGTATAAATGTTGTTCAATGATAAACAAGGAGGAGGTATAATGTGATAAAAATTGAAGTTTTATTGGACGCCACCCATTGGGATTAATATATACATATGGTAAATGTTGTAAAAAAAATAAAATTGATAGTTGTTACGATGAGGGTCTCTACATTCATTAAGAGAAATTGTTTGTGGATAGTATTGAAAAACAAGGTTTTTAATTACCAAACCAACTTAGCTTTCTCAATAAACTCTTACCAACTTAGAATATGGTAAACTTATGAAAACATATCAATAAAACATATAATATTGAAAATTTAGATAGGCTTACCATTCAACCATGGTGTAACTAATTCTTTGTATGTACATTGTTAATTTGTATTAGGTATAGGGGAATACATTTTGATGTTCACTGCATACATTTCATTAGATAATATGTTATTTATGGTGTATCCAACTTTATTTTCACAGATACATTTTCCCAATAATAATTTCATAGAAAAATGTACCAAGGATTATATTGTCATAGTAACAATTTCTATAGGTTATTTTATGGAGTATGCAATTTTATTATTCACATACATACATACATACATTTACTTGCCAAAACATTATGTATGGTGTATCCAACTTTATTGTTTATACATATACATATACATATAATAATAATAATAAACCCCGAAAAAATGCACAAAAAAATCAACTTTACTACTAATCAAACATTATATTAATGAGCCACTTTCAATATGAAATCGGTATGATATATTGAGATATTTTTACAATTACTTATTCAATTTAAAATAAATGATTACATTAAATATTCAACTTTTGTTCCTGGATGCGGGTGACAAACATGCAAATCACATGGGTCACATGTCACAAGGGATGCATGGCACCGGTGCAGGAAATAGAGCAGATGGAGGAATGAAGGTATTAAATTCCCAGGGTGGTGAGCTTCTATCCAACCCCATGGGAAGTTGGGACGTCTAGTCGAACTTCGACCATAGAATAGATGATTTATTACCGGCGCGTGCTGGTTAGTATTTCTATGAAGCCAACAATTTGCATTATGGAGAGTGTTAACCTCCAAAATTCTGGCCCGATCCTCTCCCTGGTGCTGTTAATCTTCTTCTCCTCTGCCAACCTGCCAGGTGAACTGTGTGTGAAAATTCCACGACAATGTGACGCTTCGAGGAAAGGTAGTGTTGGTCGGGGTGGTGGAAGACAAAAGTTTAACCTAGGATCTATGGATGGATATGTGTCACATGTTTCCATGTCAGTTAGATGCATGATAGATGAATGGGAGTCTCAGGTTGTCTCTTAGCATTTTCCTTTGGGAGAAATGGAGGAAAAATAACCATTACTGCATGAGAAAAAAAACAATGGGCATGTTAATGGAATACTTGATGAACAAGTGGAATGGAGCCAGGGACATAGCACAGAGCATGCAGACCTGTCTCAACCAGACTGAAGAGCACCTGAGCACCGTGGAATCAAATTTTAATTAGTGGAATTATAACTTTTTTCGAAATGAGGATGACAGTGTGGGTGGCAGAAACATGGAACATCATGGCATGGGCGGGGAGACATCAACAGTCGCAGAAAAATCCATCGCAGTAGTATAGGAGCACCTGGAAAACACCAGGATGTTGATGACGGTAAAACGTGTCCGCGAGGCCTCAAACAGTGCAATTGATGCACAACTGCTTTAGTGTTGATGTATTTGTAACTTCAGAATGTATTCATCTGTATATCTTATGTATTGTACCCCCGATGTTTATTCTGGGATGTGTCTGTAATGTATTTGAGTCATGTCATGCCCCAATGTTCCGATCGTGAGTTTCTATAATGTAAACAAGTCATGTCAAGTCATTGTGGGTAACCCTCTTATTGGTCAAGGGTTAAAGTCCCCACAGTTGTGGGGCCCTAGGGTTATTAGACTATCCTAGAGAATTCGACCCTAGGTGAGTCATTGTAAGTTGGGGAAATAGTCCCCACCGTTGTGTTAAGGATGATCCTCCTTGTTGGTCGGAGGAGGCAAAGTCCCCACAAGTTGTGGGGCACTAGGGTTATTAGACACTCCTAGAGATGTCTACTCTAGTAAGTAATTGTTAAGTGAGGCCGACATGTTGGAGTGGGATTCAAGTGAACGAAAGAATATAAATAGAGAGTGAGCCTCTCTATTTATCACACACACTCACTCATTGGGGCGCATGAGTGAGAGAGAAGTTGCTGGGACAAGAGAGAGACTATTGTTGTCGAGAGATCATCTTTATGTTTTTGGGTTTTACTTTTGGTGCTGATTCTATCTCCGAGAAAGTTGCAGGGTTTTCTCCTTTATGTTTTCCCTGAGGAAAATTCTTTGTGTCTCTTGTCTCTTGTGTTTATTGCTGTGCATGTTATTCTCTCAATTAAAGATCCTAAGATCATAATGCTAGCTTGAAATATATACAACATGATATCAGAGTTAACCTGAGAAGAAGACATTGTGTAGCTGCAGAATATAGGGCTTCTTACTTGTTGGGTCTCTCTCCACAATCCATTAACAAAATTATGCTAGGCTGACTCTCCATTGAAGGGCGCATCTTTCTGTCGAGGCGGAATTCAATTCTGAGCATTTTCAATTTTCGGTGCAGGAAATTAGGGCTTTCTACAGAAGAGGAATTTTTGAGTGAGCTCGGCATAGGATTGCTCTCCTCATCAAAGTCAAATTTTAGAGACTTGGGTTGAGATTTTTGGTTGGGTATAACTTTGGGAAAGTCAAACCCTAGTTTGACCCCGAGCTAGAAAAACCCTAAAATACTAAAACTAATAAGTTTTGGTACATTCGCTATATCTGAGGATTGGAGAAGGTTCAAGAGATGAAAATTTCATAGGTCGAAGATAAAATCCTTATTTACACTGCTTCCAAAATTCAGCCTCATATTTTCTATATTCTGGGAGATATGATCCCTCCAAGTTAGGGTCCATCCTCTTCCAGGATTCATCCCTAAACAGGACACCTGGGGAGAATTGCTATATCTTGGGCTAAAAAGGTCCAAATGAAATTTCTGAAGATGTTCTAGAAAGGGAAAGGAATTTAATTTCTATGGTCTGAGTTTCAAACCCACAAGATGAAACAATGACACGTGGTAGTCTGTACAACTTCGCTATTCTGAATAGTCCTGTAACGGGTCACCTTGGGAAAAGGATCATAAGTCCCAATTGGTGAAACCAATTCTGATGAAACCTATGGTGTTGAAACAGGGACAGGTGAGGATACCTCAATGAAAAGTTTCAAGCATAGAGGAGTAGTAATTTCGGATATACTGCAGAAACAACATCAGACATTTTTGCAGAAGAATTTGGAAAACTAGGGCTTCCTATTCCGGGAGCTTCCCTCCACTGTTTTCAGAAAAGGAGTACATTGGATAGCTCACCTTGAAGAGATATATCTTTCTATGTAATCAAATCTGAAATATTCCAAGTTTTTAAAATTATGGTTTCTCTGACAAACCCTAGATCAGCTAGCTCCGGAACCAGAACGGACACCTCAAATCGGTAAGATCTAATCTTTTGCTATTTTCATTTGAGGTTCTCATTTCAAAGTGATCTATCACATCAAATTGATGATAAGCTTGGTGAAGTTGACAACTTCCAAGCATGGAAGTATATGATCTCTTTGAAGAAAATGAATTGGACACCTACATGAGTAGAGAGGTTCCAGTTCCAAAGGGAGATAAGGCTGAAATCCTTACACAAGAAGAACTTGGTCAAGGCCAAGAAGATCATTGCTGATTCAATCACGGATCAAATTGTACCACAAGTGTCTTCCCTAAAGACATCAAAGATGTTTGAGTCCTTGACCAAGATATTTGAAGGGAAGAACATAAATCAAAATATGACCTTAAGAAACCAGTTGAAGAATGTGAAGATCCAGATTGCAGAGACTATACAGTCATACTTTACAAGGGTCTCTCAAATCAAAGAACAACTTGAAGCAGTAGAAGAAGAAGTGGAGAATGTAGAATTTGTGATAACCACCTTGAATGGCCTTCCAGGATCATGGGATTCATTCATTCGAGGAATGTGTGCCTAAAGGAAGTGATTACTTTCAGTAGACCTTTGGAAGAATGCACACAAGAAAAATAAGCTCGACTCATAATAAGAAAACAGAAGATGGGAGCAACTGAAGATCAAGCTCTCACCATCCAAAGAAGATCCCTCAAGCAATGAGGAAATATGAAAAACTCAACTCTTGAAGAACCTCTTATCCATTTTGGCATTTGGATAAGAAACGATGCTATTATGAATGAAGAATATGATGAAGTTGAAGGCTCAAGAAGGAGTTTACCCACGAAACAAATAAAGATAAGTATTCATTTGTCATTTCATGATATTGTTTTGTTATGCATTTGTTTATATTCTGTTAATGTATTATGCATGATAGAATGTTTACATTAATGACAATATACTACTAATATGCATGTGATGGGTAAGTAGCTCATGGTTCTATACAACTCTCCATTGCTGCTTATCTAGAATGAAACCTCTTTGGTGACATATTGGATTAGTGCACAATCTCAATGTTGTCCTTGTGGAGATGGAAGGAATCTAGAAAAGTTTCTGTGAGATATGGATGGATGTTGTATTGGCTAAAATAGTTGCATGATCATATATTTATGCATAAGAGTTTTCCATTATGAATATTTCTTCTGAAATGTTTCTAACCATACAACTAATGCATTTGACTTGTAGGAAAGATCGCATACACAATCACCTACAAGCAAAGAAGGACGAGAATTGTTTCGAAGAACAAGTAATGACAGTTCAAGATGAAGAATAATATTACGAATGCAATGACATCATTGATGCAGAACCTTCCAGCCATGAAGAAGTAACCAAGAAGAAAGGGAAGACCAGTTCAAGAAGAATGATGTCTAGGATGCAGTATCGATGCGTGAAGGGAGGTTCGTAGTTCCATGGTGCAATAGATGGAAGCATCGTGGGATACAAGGCAAGATTCGTAGCATGAGGCTTCTCACGAAAAATAGGCATAGACTACGAAGAGACATTTGCATCCAGTGGGAGTTGAGACACATGACAAGCAGAATCATGTGTGCAAACAAAAGAAGGCCTTGTACGAGTTCAGAAGACACCCATGGGATAACACATACATGACGAACTTGATGAATATCTTAACCTTTGCTACAAGGTTGATAAAGGATGACAAGCTCACATATGGGTGAGAGAAGAACGCTTTCAAAGATAGAGGATCTTGGTATCCAGTGAACCTAGATGGATACATAGAATATTAATATTAGTAGCAGAGGAAGTTACTTGTCACTCCAGTACAGAATGTTTCGGTGCATAGAGTATGAAAGACAGAGGGAGTATGATGCTTCAGAGGGAGTGACTGTAGAAGATCCTGAGGTTCGACATGGTACTATAGGATGGATAGATTACTGATGACTCTAGGCTTTACTAAGAGTAAAGCGGATTCCAACCTTTGCTTCAAGTTTGAAGGGTGGAAGACCAGTGATGCTCCTGTTATGTGTCAATGCACTATTTACTAGGCATGGAGGTGTGGCAGAATGCGGATGGAATCTTCCTCGGACAAGGGAAGTATGCAGTAGAGATCCTAAAGAGGTTCGGGATGATGGACTGCAAGGGCATGACCACACCTATGGAATTGAACATGAAGCTATTGAGTGATGCTTCATCAGAAGTGGTTGATGCTATGATGTATCATCAAATGATTGGGTCCTTGATGTACCTGATGAACATGAGACCATATATTTGCTTTGAACACCTTGAGCTAGTTCTTGACAGATCCGAGACATGTTCACTTGATTGATGCAAAGCATATTCTGAGGTACGTGAGGGGTACAGTTGATTATGGGCTCAAGTATGAGGCGAGTCAGAAGATTAACCTAGAGGGTTATGTTGATTCAGATTGGGTAGGAAGTGCCATTGATAGGAAGAGCACTTCAGGGTGTCGCTTCAATATGGGATCATGTGTGATCTCTTGGTTTAGCAGGAAGGAATCATGTGTGGCATTGAGTACAGCTAAAGTAGAGTATGTCACAGCTTGTTCAATTAGTTGTGAGGCAGTATGGCTAAGGAAGCTATTGTATGATTTATTTGATCTCCAGTTGGATGCTACTTGTATATATTGCGACAACCAGAGTTGTGTGAAGTTTCTGGAGAACTCGGTGTTCCATGACAAGTCGAAGCATATCAAGATCAAATATCAATATATCAAGGATATGGTGCAGAGAGGAGTAGTGAAGCTCCAGTATGTTGAGACAGACGAACATATAGCTGATGTGTTGACAAAGCCATTAGCCAGAGTGAAGTTTGAGTACTTCAGGGAGAAGCTTGGTGTTCTCCAGATCGAGGTTCCTTCCAAGGGGAAGTGATGAGTCCGTGATCCATTCTGACATGGTGAGAGGATTGGTTCCTTCCATGGTCAAATGTAAGGGCTGACCCATTCTGTTATGGTGAGAGGATTGGTTCCTTCCATGTCAGATATGAGTGCTGAGCCATTCTGATATGACTGTAGCATTGGTTCCTACATGATCAGATATAAGGGATATTGCCATTATTTGAATGGAGGTGCCTGGTCAGTTACCAGGAATACTCGGTCTAGGATTGAGGGCCTTTTTGATATGACTGTGAGATGTAGTACTACATGTTCAGATGTGAGTGCATGGACATTCTGATGTGATTGAGGGATTGGTTCCCACTTGATCAGATATAAGGGTTGATGCCATTCTCCGGGAGAATGGAGGCACCTGGTCAGTTACAAGGAAATCCTAGTCTGGGATCGAGGGCCATTCTGATATGACCGTGGGATGTGTTCTCACATGATCAGATATGAGTGCTGGGCCATTCTGACGAGTCAAGGTCAGATGTAAGGGCTGGGCCATTCTGACGAGTCAAGGTCAGATGTAAGGGCTGGGCCATTCTGACATGGTGAGGGGATTAAGTTCCTCTCATGGTCAGATGTGAGTGCTAGGTGTGACTTTCTGATGAGTCAAGGTCGGATGTAAGTGCTGGATGGGCCATTCTGACTTAGGGTCAGATATAAGTGCTGAAGAAGACCTACATGGAGGCTAGGCCTACACCCAGCATGAAAAAGGGTTGGCTCTGTATAAATTCCTGTGACGAGAAGAATCATGAGATAAAACCCGTGATGATGCTCCAGATCGAGTGATGATACAGATCCAGTGATGATGATCCAGATCGAGTGATGATCTAGATCCAGTGATGATGATCCATATTGAGTGATGATCTAGATCCAATGATGATGATACAGATCGAGTGATGATGATCCAGATAGAGTGATGATCCAGATCTAGATGAAGATGATGAGAACTCAATGATGATCCAGATGATACAAAGAAGAAGACTTGTGTTGATAAATTGTGTCGAGAGAATACCTTCCTAGTTAAGAGGGAGTGTTGATGTATTTGTAACTTCAGAATGTATTCATCCGTATATATTTTGTATTATACCCCGATGTTTATTTCAGGATGTGTCTGTAATGTATTTGAGTCATGTCATGCCCTGATGTTCCGATTGGGAGTTTCTATAATGTAAACAAGTCATGTCAAGTCATTGTGGGTAACCCTCGTATTGGTCAAGGGTTAAAGTCCCCACAGTTGTGGGGCCCTATGGTTATTAGACTATCCTAGAGAAGTCGACCCTAGGCGAGTCATTGTAATTCAGGGCAATAGTCCCCACCATTGTGTTAAGGATAACCCTCCTTGTTGGTCAGAGGAGGCAAATTCCCCACAAGTTGTGGGGCACTAGGGTTATTAGACACTCCTAGAGATGTCGGCTCTAGTAAGTAATTGTTAAGTGAGGCTGACATGTTGGAGTGGGCTTCAAGTGAACGAAAGAATATAAATAGAGAGTGAGCCTCTCTATTTATCACACACACACTCACTCATTGGGGCACATGAGTGAGAGAGAAGTTGCTGGGACGAGGGAGAGACTACTGTTGTCGGGAGATCATCTTTATGTTTTCAGGTTTTACTTTTGGTGTTGATTCTATCTCTAAGGAAGTTGCGGGGTTTTATCCTTTATGGTTTCCCCGAGGAAAATTCTTTGTGTCTCTTGTCTCTTATGTTTATTGCTGTGCATGTTATTCTCTTAGTTAAGGATCCTAAGATCATAATGCTAGCTTGAATGATAAAAATCTAACATTCAGCAGCTGCAACACTGCGATCAGCTGAATCGTGAGGATGAGTATTGACCATGCCCCATCTTGGAGGAGACACTGGCAGCAACAGATGAAGATGCTACATTTTAAAATCTCCACTACCATCCCTGGTTCCCTCTGTGACTCTCAGTTTTTTTGGATATCTCTGTTTTACAAATGTTTCATTTTCATGTCATTCCACAGTCTCTTTTTTTGTATGTAATACGTCGGTTGATGTGCATAGCTATGGGAAGAGGATACACTTTTCTTTTCTGAAAAAACCCAACAGGAACTTTAATTTCTTTAACAAACTGAGCGGGTGGCCAAACAATCATAGGCCCCCACAGCAGGACTACGATACTCTGTACTCTGGTTTTTTGTTTGCCTCTATTAATATGAATTTTACTGTTGCTTACAAAAACAAAATATTCAACTTTTGTTATTTATATTATAAATATAGGGTGAAAATAACAAATTTATAGATATGTAAGTTTTGAGATACATACAAGTTTGAGAGAAAATCCAAGACAAAAATCTCAACTTTGTCTTTAAAAAGTAAAAAGTTACATTTTATATTGTGTTAGGGAGCACTAATATATTACACTTTGAATAAAAGTTTTTAAAACAACTTCTTATGAACCTTGTCTATAAACTTAAAACATCTTAACACTAAGCCTACATTACAAAAAATAGTCCTTGAAGTATCTACAAACAACAAAAGTACACAACTATAACAAAACAATAACAATTCCTTGGAAAATACATTTACATATTTGTATGTAAAAAAACATCGATGTTTCAATGAATATATATGGAAATGATAATCCTCGACAATTGTTAATATAAATCCATTGATCTTTCATTTGCAATTCAACTTAAATGCTTAAGGAGATAAGAGAGTACATATAATAATTTTGGGAATAAATGTCTCCTATTTAGTGCTCTCCTCAAATATTACTTCCAAGCATAGTCTAGCATGCATTTTTTATGGGTGCTTTCCCAAGCCACTATTGTTCTCTCAAAAACCATTCATAAGAAAGAAAATGACAATAAAATATCTCTTCTTAAGAAATAAAAATTGGAATTTAGAACTTTTCATGTCTTCAATGTGTGAAACAGTTAATTTCCAAGAATGTCAAGAAAGACTAAAACATCATATCAAATACTTATGCATAGATGGAAACTATATGCAGGACAAATAGGAAATATATATGCTCAAACTTCTCTACAATCACTTTCCCTTCCCCACCTGTAAGAACAATTGTTTTGTTACTCCAATGCAACTTCTATTTATGTTTACCTATGTCTACATACCACCTATATATAGTTGTTGTAAAATGGTTCTTAAGGTCTTCAATTATCCACAATTCCACATGAATCATTGACACTCACCTAACACTTTAATGTTGCAATGCACTAATTTAAATAACTAATGCTCATGTCGATACTTCCACGATTGTTATCTAGAAAACTATTCCTTCTATACAACTCTCTCCTTCCACTTCTTAAGGACTTCTTTTTCTTCCTCTTCTTCTTCCTCTTCCATCAATAGTTTATCTTTGGATTTTTCTTCTTCTTTTTTTTAGACAGGGAATTAAATATAAATATAATCATTGTTAGATCCACCACCAATTTTTCAGAACTCTACATAATTCCGCTTCCTTTACAAAACACTAATTCAGTTTTAGTTTCCTCTTTCTAGCTAGTTCACCCTCCAACATCGACCTATCGACGTATTATTGTACCTTGTTGGGGCAATTGCTAGTTATTATCATATATTAAATTTTTTAAATATTATAGGGTTGGAACTAAAAAGCATCAAAAAATTATATCATTTATTACATATATAAATATAAATTATTATTCTCAATTTAGTTTAGCTTGGGTGGTGTAGAGAAATAATTGTTATCCTCCTCAGCTTTAATTCCCACAAGTGATATGTTGAGCTCTTAATGAGTACATTTTTCTAATGGCCTTGATCCATATGTTGACAAAGCCTTGAATTTCTACAAAATCCATTTTTTTCTAGATATCATCCTCAAAATAAAAAGAAATACCTCTCTCTCTCTGTATTATATATATATATACAGAGAGAGAGAGAGAATAATTTTTTTTTATTTTATAACTTTGGATAAAGATTCAAATTAAGAGCATATATGTTATAAAGTAGGAGTTGAACATGGGTGAAAATAGCTTTCCTCACAAACACTTAAGATACACTGAATTATATTATACATACTTGAGCGGGTTTGTTGGTTAAGACTATGTATCTTCTCTTATATAAGGTCAGTGGTTCAGTGACCTTCAATGCTGTTTTCCAAGGTCACCGAGTCAAGAACTAATATTTGGAATGAAAAAACTATAAGTCCCTTTCAAGTTAAGAGTTTCTGCGACAAGCTTGTATGAGAAGGTCATTGCCAAATTTAGGAACTTTGAGGGTTGGTTAGAAGAAATTAATTGTAATATAGGAGTCAAGCAAGGTTGCCTCCTATCCCCAACACTTTTTGGTATATGCATTGACAAGCTAGAGGGTTTTTTGGAAGATGTAGGTTTTGACAACATGACTTTGGCTAGTGTAGTCACCATCCTTCTTCTCTACGCTAATAATATTGTTCTAATGGAAAGGAGTCCCTATGATCTCCACATGCAACTAAAAATTCTCAAATATCTTTGCTCTAGTATCGGTATGATTGTTAACACTGACAAAACAAAGGTTATAATAATAAAATCACAAAATATCACTTATGTTAATTTCATGTATGACAACAATAACTTGAAAGAAGTGACTTCATACAAAAATCTTGGAATAGATCTTCATCATAAGCTTAACTATAAATATATCATTGAGAAAAATATTAATGGAGGGTGGAAATCTTATCATGGAATTAAAAATAGTTGTATATCAACATAGCTTTGGCCTTGGGATAAGTAGAAAATCCTCTTTGAGACTCGCATCATTCTTGTTATCTTATATGGATGTGATTAGGGTTGCAAAATCTCTATACAATTGTGGAGAAGGATAGAGAAAATTCAAAAGTGTTTTATAACATAAAATCAAAATTAAATGAAATACACCTTATCCTATCATCCTGATAGAAGTGAGCCTCTCCCCCATTGAGAGAATGGCTATGACTAGGTACCTAATGTACATGAACACGTTAAACAACATGGGAGACAAGATGCTTCCTAATATTGCTTCATACTTTAGTCAAAAGAACATATGGATTACGCGAGGTTGGCATAAAGGTGCCAAGTCTTGGGTAAGTCAATGGGGAGTCAAGGAAGATGACAATTTGTAGAATAGTGATAATATTAAAAGCATTATTACATCTAAATTTAAGGAGAAGTTGTGGCATGATAAAAAATTAGAGGATAAGAGAAAATTAAGATATTATAAGGAGGTGATCAACCCTAACCTAGAAGGTGAAAAGTATATCTTTGTTTTAACCAATGTAAAGATGAAAATCAACATTACTAAAATAAGAATAGACTCTCACGAACTCCATACTGAAATAGGGCGCTGGAAAATTCCTAAAACATCGTGGGATGAAAGAATTTGTCATCATTGTGATACTAAGAGGGTTGAAGATGAAAATCATTTTCTAATAAAATGTCCTATGTACACCCACATTAGAGCGCA
>LPNX010182698.1:47274-112935 GCA_001517045.1 Pseudotsuga menziesii
ATTATATCAACAATTATAGCTCATCATCACATATCATCATATCATCGTCACATAGGAAGCATAGCAAAACACAATACACAATATTTTTACGTGGAAACCCAAGTCCTGGGAGAAAAACCATGGAAGCCTTTATAGTAATAGTTTTCTAGCAAAAAACTGGAAGGAGGAAACAACCCCCTTGTTACAATGAATTCAATTCTCCAGCTACAATTGTAAGGAGGATACAACTCCTTAGTTCATAGGCTACATCCTGAAGGAATCCCTAGATCCCTAGATTTCCTTGCCCCATCAAGCCACCCTAATATGACAATAGAAACTGCTGAACCACAATCGCACTAATCCTGCGGACCTGCTAATCAACATCTATTCTACACTGCACAAAAACTGTCACTGTTGACCACTGCTCAACAATTGTTACTTTTTACCACTACTCATGAACTGTCACTGCTCATAATATGACCACTTCTCATCAACTGACCATTGCACCACACTTGTACCAATAACTTGTACCAACAACCTGTGAAAAACAATCTGTATAATCAATCTGTGCAAAACAATCAAGTTGCACACATCATCTGACTCAGTCAATATGAGACTAACCAACTGCACACCAAACTCAGTCCACCTGGTTCAAACCAATTGCTGATACAACTCAGCTAGTGTGAGTCAGACCAACTGCACATAAGGCAACCTGTGCCAATCCATCTCAACTAAACCAACCTGTACCAAGTTGTTTGTGTAAATTTTTGAAGATCACAATATGAATAAGCAATATACAAAACAAAATAAACTATATATCATGTCATCACATATCCATCGCAACAATCTTTCCAACAAGCCAATAATTTTGTAATTTTTGATTCCGTATGAGAAAGTTATGCCAATTTTAGTGAATCTCTTCAATCCTCAAAGATGCCCAAAAATTTCTCCTCCACAAAGTTTCACACTTTTCTCCAAGGGTTGTGCATTACCAAAGAGCGACTTGATTGATGAGCAAATGAAATGTTTGATCTTCTATTTATATAGGTTGTGGAGGATTTATTCACATGTTTGGCTGACTTGTAGTAGTTTTAATTAAAAAATAAGTGAATTCTTTAGTAGACTGACCTACTTGTAAAGGGCCAAATTAATACATTAACTTTAAAAAATAAAAGAATCATCAATCGTAAGGAGTTAGGATATACTCCACATATCAATGGAAATGGCTTGATGAGTACTATCTCCCTATGAGGGGATTTCTTTCAATAACATGGTCCTTCACCCTTTTTTTCTTCAATTTGTGTAGGACATCAAAAATTAATTTGAAATATTCTTTTAAGGGCTTTAAGGGCATGCACAAGGGTTTCATTACCATATGAATTCATCATTATCAAGTAAGAGGGATTATAGACTTCAAGGGATTCAATGATATATCCATCAAACTTGTGGGTTAAAGAGCATGCTTAAGGACATCTTCAAAGTACCAGGGCATCATCATCATGAGGGAAACATATATGATCAAGGATACATTGACATCATCATTATAATGAACCAATACCATGTCCATCAAGTGGTCCACATGCCATGTGTGTGGGTTCAAGAACTTTTACAACTAAGTGCAATGGGATTCAAGCTCCACAAAGGGAATCATCAAGCATGTAGTCATCATCAAGCATGTAGTGGCTTCGAGGACTGTCAAACCACATATTTCAAGAATTTGTTCAAGGGTAAGGTTACTATATATCATCATGGCATCAACATCAAGCAAAGTCTTCATCATGTATTTCTTGAAGCATGTCATCATCAACAAGGGGATCTTTAATCTTTAATGAAATTTTCAAGGTACAAGGACATCATGAGAACAACATATCCTATGCAAGTATAATGGCTTCACCTTTGCATCAAGGGTTTCATCATGGTAACCAAGAGTAAGGTCTTCAAATGATACAAGTTCTTCAAAGCTACTTCAACAAGGTTATGGGCTTATGATCAAGCACTTCATCAAGTTCAAGCAATATCACTCCATATGTGTGGGTTCCATGACCCAAAGACATTATCGTCAACGTTATGGACCAAACTTTATCATGTGCAAGAGTGTAAGGGAACATATCAACGATGTGTGGGCTCCAAGGACCAAACTACCATAACAACAACCAATCAAGAGACCACAATAAGTACAAGCAAGCACAAAGACCATCAATTGGAATTCAAAGGGGACCAAGACACATATGGGGAGGCTCTACCAAGTTAATGGGTAATTAGGGATTTTTCCATTGTCCCAAGGTCTCCAAGGGATTCAATATTGGGCTTGGGAAACCACAAAAGGGATCCTTTGACTTTGACAACTACAAAGTCAACACACACCAACCCTTGACTCTTAGGAACTTGTTGACATCAATGACCATACACTGTTGGAATCTATCACAACTTAATCAAGATATTCATATGAAATTAGAGTGAAACCTGCACAGAGAATATAGATAGCAATAATGAACAACAAACTAGCAAAGTTGAGAGAATAATAGAGAATGAAATAAAAGAATTGTATAAAATGAATAAAAGAATGGTATTAATACACATGATATACTATGCATGGTTGCATGGTTGAACTAACACATTTTAGTAGAGCTTCTAGATAGGCGTGGAGACACACTCACAATAATTGAAGTGAACTGCCACCTAATCTTAGTTAATTGGTCATGTAGTTGGTAATTAATTGGCGAGTTGAGAGATTATCATGTATGCACATGCATGCAACATGTGTAGCATATCCCTAAACTCATGATGATGAAAGGTGCTTTCTTGGTGATGATATAAATGTTGCATGCAACACTTGGCGATGGTATTGAAGTTGCCATGCAAGATTGGACTCCACTAGTCTAACTGAGGTGTAATTGAGTGATGATTGAAGAGGAAGTGGCACCTTTTTATAGGGGAGAATATCCTCATCTGGTGGAGAAATAACTTAGACCAAGGTCCCCTCACCATAGAATAATGAACATAGGAAAATAAATATTAGGTGGGTGTGTAATATCACTAATATGCCCTCTAGAGCACTACTAGGGAGTACACAATGAATGGGTCTTGACAAGAAGCCATGTAAGGTATCCATTTTACAATACATATAAGTAACATATGGCAATTGAAAAATAAGAAAGAGGGAAAATCTCATGGGGACCCCCTCAGCTCCTCTCCCTAAACATATAATGCTGAAAAGGTAAGACAGTTGCTAGGCGTCATTCACATCAAGGAGGTCTCGCAAAAAGTGGAATTTATACTCGATGAAAGTATTTGTAGTTTGTTCAAAAGAAGAACAACACTTCAAGTTGATGATCCCATCATGTACCGGTCATCAAATGTAATGCATGCGGATATAGATGTGTTTTGTTCTCTACCACTACATTAGTTCTCTACAAAACTTTAGTGTGCTCTGATGTCACACAAGATGACAGTTAGATAGTGAAAAAAGATACCAAGCTTTGTAAGGAAATATTGTAGCCAAATGGACTAAGTTGTGACATCAAATACACCTCTATACTTGGCCTCTGCTAATGACAAATAAATCAATGATTACTTTTTACTGGACCAACAAATGGGGTCATATCCCAAACTGAAAACATATCCTAAACTAGAATTGTGATCTATGATATCGCCAACCCAACCTTAATCAGTGTATCCAATGAGATCTAGAGTACAACCTGCTATATAATGAATCCCACGGTTGGTGGTACCTTTGACATATCTGAGGATGCACTTAGTAGCTTTCCAATGAAACTCATGTGGTTCTTGCATGTATATGGAAACTTCTCCCACTACATACAAGATATCTAGATGGGATGGAGTGAGATATATGAGACTCCCCACTACTTGGCGATACTTGGTGTAATCGACCAATGGTGTATCCCTGCTATCCTCGAGCTTTATTCTAGATTATAAAGGTGTGGTTGATGGCTTGTAGTCAGTCATGTAAAATTTAACCAAGATATCTCCTACATATTTTGAATAAGCCATCTTGATCCCTGAATCAACCTGGCTAATTTTAAGACAAAGAAAGAAGTGTAATAGACCCATGTCTATCATGGCGAACCTGTCATGCAAAGTTATTTTGAATGTAGCAATGATAATGTCTTTACTAAATGTGATTATAAAATCATATACATGAAGCACTATAATCGATAGAGTTAGAAGTTTTTAGCATATAAACATTTGGATCAGATTATCATTGAATTAAATTTTGAGAGGGTAAGCAAGAATCCATTTGAGCATACCATGCTCCAGGTGCCTACTTGAGGTCATAGATTGATTTCTTGAGTCTGCAAAATAGTGATGAATTCTTTACATACCCTTATGGATGTGTTGAGGCCTGGAAATTCGCAGGCAACAACATAAAGGGATTCTCCCCAGTCAACGTTCCCAACTAGCCCGTGACTGTTTGGTATGGGGAATCCGTTCGGTTTGCAGTCCGGCTACCGTAGGTCAAAGTAAGAAAAACAAAGGTTTTACCGGTTGCGGCCCGGTCCACCGTGTATATTTTTGTATTTTTGACTTAAGTATGATATGCATATGCCTAATTAACCATGCAGGATGATAAAGATACAAGGAGCGTTCACAATGTGATGCGCAGGTTCTTACCTCTCGTCTTAAGACTCGCAAGAATCTAAATCACATATGCAGAAATAAAACTAACTATCTACCTATCTATCTATCTATCTATCCCCGGGGAGCAAACTTTAACTTATTTGTGAGTAATGTGAATTGTGCATGTATCATAAAGAGAAATTATCGATAGCTGATATTTCTTCCTACAACACATGAATGATTAAAGATATTTCAACAATCAATTAGCTAATTGTTTTATGAACAACATACATTACTCATGGTGGTAATTCCACAAAATAAACCAGAAATCATTTAAACAAGAACACAGGTTCTGAGAGTTAGAACGATCTCACGGTTAATGGACAAAAAGATGGAAAAACAAAATAGTCCATCTTTCAGCCATCCACAGCATAACATTTGAAAATGCCACCCATCTTCCTCCAACAGGAAAACAATACTTCTTTATTGCAAAGAGAAATAGTTCTTCTTACAATATAGCTTTTCATGTCTAACTGGGAAAAAGTCCCTTTTCCCTCTTAGCTTATTACATTTATACAAAAAAGGTGAGACGGTTGGGCTGCCCAAAGTGACCTTTGGGCTTCCCAACTCTTCGTTTCCCAACGCTTGACTTTTCTCAAAGGTTTTTTACAAAATGTTACATATTACAAAAAATGACCAATCCTTTACGAGGAGGGTCCCACTTGGGCATCTAGAAATTTCTTCCATGCCGAAGCTTCAGAGGCAATGCCCTCAAACGTACAAGGCTCTAAAAACTGAATATTTATCTCAAACTTAGCAGCTTGGTTCTTTATAGCCTCAATCATGGCTGCACTCAATCGAAGCTGATCCTCCAGAAGCTGCACGCTGATAGCTGAATGATTTACTTCGCTCCTCAAGATCTGATCATCCAGGGCTTTAATACGCTGTACTTTAGCTTCCTCCTCCTGGTATCTCTTCTGCAATAGCTCCACAAAGGCGTTGTGATCCGGGAAAGCCTCAAGCCTCTGCTCGGCCTCTACCTGGCACCGGTTGTAGGTAATGAGAATCCTTCTGAAAAACTCGATGCATGCTCCTTTCGTCTTCTTAATTGATTTTTTGAAATCCTCCGCGGTATTTATAGCAAATTCCAGCAAGTCATAATCCCACTTGAGGGCCTGTATGTCCTTTGATGGTAGTTCTTCTGGAGTTTCTTCCTTGTTTTCCAGCCTTGCCATTCTTGCAATCAGGACTTCAAGGACATCCTAAGATCGATCTAGAAAGTAAGAGGAGTTCTCCAGGATTTCCTCCAATCTGCTATCGACCTGCATCACCTTGCACCTTTCTCCTTCTATAACAGTCTGTAGCTGCAGCATCTTAGCCTTCTAGGCCAAGATATGCTCTTTGAACGGTTGGAGGTTAACCTGCTGCTCCCTTGCTTCCTCTAGAGCAGTTGTTAGAGAATAAATCTGCTCTTGATGTTTCTCTTTCTGTTCTTGGGAGTGCATCTCACTGGCCTGTGATAATCTTTTGCTGCTCTTCTAGCTCTTCTACCTTCCCCAGCAGCTGTTTCTTTTCGCTCCTTAGCTCTTGACATTCTTTCTGCACTTTCTCCAGAGTCTCTTGTGTAGTTTCCATAACCTGTCTTGCTACTTGGAGGGCCTGCAATTCAGCCCTAGAAGCCTTTATCTCCCTCTGCATGTCTTCATACTTTCGCTTCAGCCTATTTCCTTCCTCTCTCTCTTTCCTCAAGGTGTCTTTCAATTGAGCAGAGGATTTCTTAGATAGCTCCAAGTCTGTCATGATCCTACCCACATTATCCTTCGAAGCTTGAATCAGTGATGCTCCGGCTCTAATGGTGAATCTTGGATCTTGGTTTGTTCCCAACATAACAGGTGTCTCCGTTATCATTTTACCAGGCAGACCTTCTGTTTCAGTTTTCCTTTCTGTTCTCTTCATTATTCTCTTTGTTGCCCTATCATAATAAACAGTGTTGAAATTAGGGATTTCTTCACCCACCTTCTGTACAAAGGGGACTAGCTTGAGAGTGGGGACCATGGGTGTGCTGGCAGCAGGTACTTGTGGGTCCTGAACCTCGGGGTTCTCCACGTCCAGGGTCTGCCCTGCAGCTGTTTCAGAAACTGACTGCTCTATCTGTGTCAGCTTTAGCCTTTCAGCTTCTTGCTTTTGGAGTTCCTCATCCAGCTTCCTTTTCTTTTCTTCTTCTTCTTTCTTAGCTGCTTCTTCTGCTTTCTTAGTTGCTTCCTGAGCAACCTTCCTTTTTTCTTATTCTTCTATCTGCAGCCACCCTGCAGCTTATTGTGCCAACCTCTAGGCTTCCTCATTTCTTCTCTTTGCTTCTTCCTCAGCCTTTGCTTGTTCGTCTCCCTTCCCACCTTTGGTGGTGATTTTCTTCTTGAACCTTCTTCTCAAGGCTGTCATGTTTACTGCATTTCGGAAGATGGATTCTTCCCGATCCCAATGGTGGGCATACTCAAAATGTACATTGTTTGTTTTGCAGTGTTCAGCTACTTTACTGTGAGTATCATTCCTACAGAAGGGCATCTCTCCAAAATGGAACTTTTCCATCTCTTCTACAAATTCATCAGCCTTTTTTACTCTGGTAAACTTGTAGCTTCCTAACCTGAAGGGCAAAGGAGGATAGGCGGTCTTCTTGTGCTCAAACAGAAAGCTGCCTATTCCATCCAGGAACACTTGTCTGACTGCCTCCTTATGAATAATGTAATCAGTTGCGTATTTGGGCAGCAGGGAAGGTGCTCTCAAACCTCCAAACATCCTGAAGTACAGGCCATTTTTGGTCAAATAGTAGTCTGCATACTCCTCTATGACTTGCAGTGCCTCCTCTGACATACAGTCACACTCCTTCAGGAAAATGAATGTGTATAAGGGCATGATGAAGTGTTCACATACTTCTCGATAATGGCTGTGATATTTGTGTGCCCACAACAGTTTATAGGCAGCATAGACAGGCATTCTTTCCCTATCCCAGATGCACCTGAGTCCGGGGAAAGGCTGATTACACAATATGCAGTCCATCAATATGGAACTCATATAAAATTCAGACCTCTTTTGGGCCACTCCTCCCAAAGCTGAGGCCAAGCAAGCTGAAAGACTATTTGATACAAGGCTAGCCCAGTTGAAAATTGTCCCCTGGGTTGCAACATGAAAAATGATGGGTATCCACTCTAACTTGAAGAACCTACCATGTGCTCTTCCAAAATCCTGTTCAACATTAAAGCTATGAACCTATAGGGGGCCCTTAAGCTTGCTGTATCATAATCACCTGTCGGTCTGTATCTGTAATGTTTCCCCTGCAACAACATCTTTTTAAGAGTCTCTACCAGGTCCATTCTAATATTGTTCAGCCAATCATCAGATAAAAATACTTGGGCTTCTGGCAGGTGGTAAGCCAACGCTACATATCCAGGGCTATATGTAGCATAGCCTTGTTTTTCAACATTTTCCAGAATCATTGTTGTGACATTTGCCTAGGGCAGAATCCAACTGATTACTTCAGAGCATGGGAACAACTCTGGTCTAGTGGCGATCTTCATCAGTGAAGATATTTCTATGTTGGCATATATGGACTCTTCTTCTAATCCCATGTCAGGAACCTCTCTGCGTGTGATCAATCTATATATTTCCCCCCACTGGTATTCAGGCTCCATACCGGAAATGCACTTAGTGTCCTCATATATATATTCCGTTTTGGTAATAGTTTCTAGTTCGGGCTCTTCCTCGACCATCGGGGCCTTCTTCTTTTTCCTCTTTGACATTGTGGATTCGAAATCTTCCTACCACACACAACATTGTAAACATTAAGCCGTTTTGGCTGAGTGACAAACTGGGATACCTCAATGTGCAGTGTGTCATTTTTTCTATGTTTACATGATAGCAATCAATCAATGAAGCAAATATATGTATGTATACAAACTGAAATGGCCTAACTAAAAGAACTATTGAAACACAATGTGCAGTGTTCAGTGACTTTGTCTATTTCTAGCATGATGGGAAATAGTTATATGCAATAAATTGTGCAAGCTACCACTACTGTATGATATTAAACAATTCTATCAACCACATTTAGGACGGAAATAGATCTACATCAATATGAAACACATTTCGGCTTTCTATACACGCCATGGTCATCTCGCTGCGCGGGAAAGACAGTAGTAGTTACGCAAGTTTTCAACGACGCCTTAACAAAACCATGCCCACGCACTTATGGTCAATAAACTAAGAGCAGTGGCATATCCCTTTTAGTCGGCTAGGAAATCGACGCTGAGCTCAACGGGGTCGCGCGGAAACGTATAGGTGAAAACGGCTGGGGTTTAATTGATGCAGGTAGCACAAAATCGAGACCAACTGTCCAACTATAAAATAAAAGGTCACGGTGAACCTATTCCAACCCACATTATTATCACACAAGGTGGTTTGGTGCAGATAGCGTAATGGCTGTCTGCACCAAACCCCCTCATTCTCTACGTGCGGGGTGGCACGACAACGACGGTATGGAAAAAAAATACTCTAAGGGCCAAACCGCCCTCCCACAGACAGTTAAGATAAAAATCTCCACCTATATAGGCATATAATTTAACGGGACGAGGAAAACAACCGGGGAAACAAACCACCGTAGAAAATAAAATTACCAAACGTTCAAACGGAAAGAGGAAAGGCAAACGAAGCCTACCTGGCACTGATGTGTAACCGACGTGTAGGGCGGGATGAAGACGGTCAGGCTTCTATACTTGCCACCTGTATGTGGGTACCTGCAATGGGGTCCAAACAAACTCGAGCGATCGATAGCACGATAGCAACAGAGCACGGCAGTTAAAAATAATAATAAAATAATAAACCCCTCGACCCTGTATATACAAGGTCAACACTCACGACATATCGGATGGCGGACCACTTTTGGATCGAAAACTAAAAGCCACCTTTCTTCCGCAACGACGGACGGCCAAAACGCTAAGCCATTCACGTACCATACTTAGTGGAACCTCGGTAGACTATTTGTCGGGACCAAAGTGAAACTGGAGCCGCAATGACAGAGCCGTGGAGGGTAAATCGATCCGTAACGGGTAAAAATTTGAATCGGAAGTGAAACGAATCCGCATCGGAAGGGTTGGTGCTTCTTTCATCCGCAATGGCGGAACCGTAAAGCATACCACCGTCTGCAACGACAAAACTTGAATCGAAAGCAAAAATATTAAAGGCTCGGAGAGTTTAGAGCTTTGGCAGCCGCAACAACGGAGCCAAAAAAGATGCGGCCTTCCACAATGGCGGGAATCGAACAACTTAAACATCCTGAAACCAAAATCCTGCCGCAGCCGCAACGGCGGAAGCCCCTCGACTTACGGGATCGGCAAAAATAACACAGGCGGGAAACGAAACATTGAAGCAATGATCAGGAGAGGAAGTGGTTTTTCGTCCGCAATGGCGGAGAAAGAAATGACAAATCCTTCTGACATAAACTAAAAAATCGGTTGGTGTGAAAACCAACAGATCGAAAGACGAAAGCGTGTTTCTTTCCACAATGGCGGAAGACCAAACCAAAGATCCACCCGTAATGGCGGGGCACTCACCAAAATAACTTCCGATTCAGGCATGCTTCAAATGCATTCAAAGGCAGCGATAAAGCTTGATCAAACAGTGGATTACTTCAAGCATCAGAGGAGGAATAAAAAACAATTGGTAGCTCAATCCAAGCATTTAGAATTAACTCAAGGACAAAGAACTAATCGAATCAAAGGAGGGTCCTAAAATTTTTGGAATTTGTTGCAGCTGCAACAGGATGCTCCATGTAGATTTCCTCTTCAAGATCACAATGAAGAAGTGCATTCTTCACATCCATGTGGTGAGCTTTCTACCTTATTGTTGCTTCATGGTGAGAGATAACTAAATGGAATCCATTTTTGGCCAATGGAGAAAATGTTTCATCATATTCGATCCCATGAACTTGTTGAAATCCTTCAGCCACCAGTCTTTCTTTATACTTTCTCACAAGTCCATTTGCTACTTTATTTTTCCTATATACCCACTTACATCTAACAAGCTTGTGATATGATGGAAGTGAAACCAAGTCCCATGTTTGGTTCTTTATGATGGAGTTACATTAGAGGAAATTTGGGGTCTAAAATGGGCCTTATAAGGAAACACGCCAAGGATAAGTTCTTGTGAGTTGTAATTCAAGAACCAATAGAATTCCAATAAAATGAGTCAACCATAATGGTTGAATTGACATATTTATCATAAGAAAAAACTACTTTTTTTGTTCATATTTTCGACATATCTCCCTATGTTTTTACTCAAATTTCAATTAGGAGAGCTCGTTGGATGCGGAATTTGATTCTGCATCAAACGAGTACCCACACTGAATACTTTTGATGGACACTGCTACCCCAAAAACAAGAAATACCTGGAAAATGTGATGATGATGCCATCATTATATTTTTCAGGTATTTCTTGTTTTTGGGGTATCAGGGTCTGTCAAAAGTATGCTATGTGGGTACTCGTTGGATGCAAAATCAAATTCTACATCCAAGGATCTCTCCCAATCGAAATTTGAGTAAAAACACAGGGAGATATGTCGAAAATACGAACACAAAAATAGTTTTTTTTTCCTCGAAAATTAATAAATATTATTTTATTATTTTCCTTAGGAGGCCCATTTTAGGCCTCAAAATTCCTCTAATGCATTCCTCATTAATGGTTTCTTTTGTGTAAATATTCCCTTTAGTCTCTACATAGGACTGAGGGTCTGCTGTTAGAACCATGTAGAAGTGCATGCAGATTACAAGTCTTGTAGTTGTGAGTGTATGAGGAACTTCCTCAAATTAGGATCTCATCCTCCTTTGATTTGCAGGGTCACCCCTTGGATCACCTACTGCTTATTGGGTGGATTGTTCCCATTTGGGTATTGGATTTGGATCTTTAGATGCATGCTCATCATCTTCTGAATTACATTCAGAAATCATATCTAAGTGATAGGATGCATCATCTCTGAGATCTACTATAAGAGGAAGAAAAAAGCTTGTGTATGTTGTACCTGAGGTGCATGCAAAGAAATTTCATGAACTATACACTCCTTTCAATGAAAATCTTGTCTGTTGAAAGATCTATTAGTCTGTATCCCTTTACATCTTTAGGATAACCAAAAAACATGATTTCTATGCTTTGAGGCTCCAAATCCTTCCTCTTATATGAAGGTATGTGGGCCCATGCATAGGATAAAAAAATGTGGAAGTGTGTAAGTTACGACTTCATGTCGGTCCAATATTCAAAAGGTGTCTTTCCTTCCCCGTATTTGCAAGGAAATGTGAGGCCTCTTAGAAGTAAACACTTCTAAACCAAATTTAATCCAAATTTAAACTATTATACTTTGATTTAACCATAGCAATTTCATTTTCAATAACAACATAAATTACGCATTTAATTATATGAAAATGATTTAACTTACCTATGAGTGCTTAAGTTCTCCTTAAGTGAAAATCTCCTTCAACGACTAGCTCAACCAACCTCTAGAACCACAACAACGTTGGAGGGGGGGACTTCTCTCCTCCCAACCTAATTCCCTAGCAATTGTTGAGTCCGCCCCAGCCCCCAACGATTAAATTTATGCCATACAACTAGAGAAACTCAAAGAACATTCCTCAACCTCCAAAACCCCCTTCTCTCCCACCAAGCCGCTAAACAGAGAAAACCTGTTATAAAAAACCATGGTATACTACCCTTCATCCCCTTTTAATCTTTCTCTCCTTTTTAGGTTTATTAAATCTTATTTATGTTTAATTTTTGCATGGGTGACAAGTGGTCACCCATCCACTTACGTATATTTAGATTAATTAACCCTCTTATGAAATCTTAATTTAATCATAATGCATTCCCTTTTTATTGTTTTTATTTATTTATTCAATTAATAACTTACTAATTAATTTTATTAATGCATAACTTATCATGATTATGTTAGCTAGTTATAATTAATTAACTTGGGCATTACAGGTGATATGTTTTGAATGTAAATGGCATAGTTGATTGCTTCATCCCAAAATCTAGAGGGAAGGGACCTTATATGCAACATGTAGCTTTCCATCTCTTTTAGAGATTGGTTCCTCCTCTCAGCTACCCTGCATTGCTGTGGGGTTTATGGAACTGTGTGTTGTAATTAAATACCTGCTTGACTGCAAAGGTTTTGTAAATTATTGTTTACGTACTCCCCCCATTATATGTGTGGAGGATCTTGATCATCTTCTTGGACTGCTTCTATGCATGTGCCACTTTATATTTTAGCCTGAGAAAGTACACCCATGTGTGCCTTGTGTAATCATCAGTAAAAGACAACACATATTTTTCCTTGTTTATGGAAGGATGGAGGAAGGGTCCCATGAGATCACCATGAACAAGCTCCAAGGATGAGGAGCCCTTTGTGCCTTGCCTTTCTCCATTTTCTCTTTCAGATGCTTTCAAAAAACAAATCCTTGACAAACTTTAGAGAATTGTATGTCAGGTAAACCTTTAACCATCCCTTGTTTGTTGATTTTCTACATGCACCTGGAATTTAAGTGGCCAAATCATCCACTGTCATCATTGGCATGGGTTAGTAGCAATGTGGAATCAAATTTAACAATAAATTCAAAGAATGTGTACAATCTAAATTGATGATTTACCTCACCAACAACACTTCAAGAGTTATCTTCCATGTTAAATATGGTCACTGAATCCGAGGTGAATTCAACTGTATTTCCCTTGCCTACATGTGTGATTTGGTAAACAAAGATTAGATTTATAGAGAGTTTTAGAACATGAAAGAAATTCTCAAAACTTATATTTTTGAGATCCACTCTGCCTTGTCCATAAATTTCTACCAGAGAATCATCTCCCATTAGAACAGGAGGACCCATGCATGATTTTAAAGATGAAAGGACATATTTTGTGGCTTCCATGTGGGGTGGTGCTTTTGAATAGAAAATCCATGTATCTAGAGAAGAATTAACTGCATTAAAGCATGAGCATCACCTCGAGTTTTTGTTGCATTCTCTCCCAACTTCTTCTTGGAATTATTAGGAATACAGTCACCAATATTGTTCTCCTAGAGTTTTTGCTCCATGAGTTCAATGGTTTTATTCATGTAAGATGATTCATGATGATAACCTTGATTGCAATAGCCACACTTTTATTTCCCATTCTTTCCCTTTCTTATTCTTGAGCTGGAAGATTCATTAAAGGGTTTGGAGTTGCCTCCCTTTCTTGGATCGAGATCCTTATTTCCCTTTGATTTCTTCTTAGATTTGGAGTTAGTCTTTCCACTTTCATGCATAGCAAGTGCATGGGATTTTATGTTTTTAAGTGTTCCCATCTTGAGGGGGTTTTCTTGCTCATGTATGAGGGACTCAAAGAATGCATCCATTTTGGGAATTTTCCAAGTTGCACCCGATGTCATCTTATTGTGTGAAACATGGTGACAAAGACACGATACTCTAGAACCAGCTTTGATAATATATCAAGAATTAATTGATTTTCTTGCATTGATTTATCGATCTTGCATCCTTTGAGTTGTAGATGTAGTGATTTGAACTGTGTGAAAAAGTCTTGAATGTTCTCGAAATTGATTGGATGTAATGAGTTTAACTCATTCTGAAGAATATGGCCATGTATTTCATCCTGTTTTTGCAAAGAATGTCTCCATAGAAGTCCAAACATTATTTAGAGTGGTGGATGATTCAACATGAAACCATATTTATGGAGAGACATTCAAGTAAAGGAGACTGGAATCATTGTCCACGTGGTTGAAATATTTTTCTTTCTCAATGGCAGATATAGGTTCTATTTATGTTCCCGTCGTTATTTGATATAAGCCTTTGATATGAGTTGAAGTGGAATATTTAGCTTCCAATTGAAATAGTTATATGGCCTAAGAATGACTGACGACAAAAAAATCCATTCTTTGTGATTTCTTCAATTTTATGTACCTATGATAGATAGTTTGTGCACCTTCTTCCTAGCAACCATGGACTTTGACAACATGTGAAATTTGAGTGAAGCCTACATAGAGAATATAGCTAGCAACATTGAACAACAAACTTGCAAACTTGAGAGAATAATAGAGAAACAAATTAAATAATTGCATTAACTAAATGAAAGAATGGTAGTAATGCACATGATATACTATGCATGGTTTCATGACTAAACTAATGTGCCTTAGTAGATATGTGGAGACACACATACAACAACTGCAGTGAATGGCCACCTAGTCCTATCTAATTGGTCATTTAGTTGACAGTTAACTGGATAACACACAAGTGGAGTTTAGATAATATCATGCATGAAACATGTGTAGTGCATCCCTATTCTCATGAGGATGAAAGGACCTTTCATGGTGATGATTCCAATGTTGCATCCAACACTTGGTGACATTTTTGAAGATGACATGCACATTGGAATCCACTAGTCTAATTGAGGTGTAATTGAGTTATGGGTGAAGAGGAATCGCCACATTTGTACAGGGGAGAATATTCTCATATTGGGAAGAAATACCTTATACCAAGGTCCCCTCAATGCAGACTAATGAACATAGGAAAATAAATACTAGGTGGGCGTGTAATATCTCAAATACTTGAGATAAGGTTTCGATAGCTGAGATCATCAAAGTTTCTTCATACTTTCCTAAGATGGTGAATGCCAAGGTACATGAATATCTTTACAAACCAGTGACCAAAGAATAAATAGCGTTGATCATCGACCCTTTTGAAAATTAAAAAAGCTTCAAGCATGATGTATGGATGACAAAATTTTCATTGATTTTTTTAATCTCTTTGTTGATGAATTATTGAGGGTAGTTGAATATGGGAGTATAAATGCCATATTTTTAGCACTGATTCTTAACGATGAATTCCCAACTTCCTTTAAGGAGTGTTAGCTTATCTCCTTATGTAATTGTTGATATAAGATCCTTTCTAAAACAATTATAGTTCAATTGAAGCTAGTTATTTTTTACTACATATTTGCCAAGCAATTTGGGTTCTTGTTGGAAGACAAATTCATGAAGCCATTGGATCATCTTGAGAAGGAGTCCATTATTTAAATGTTGGGTAGGTTCTTGATACTATGGTGAAGCTAGACCTTTCAAAGACATATGACAGAGTATCATTGTTGTATTTGCATTTGTTTCTCATTCATTTGGGGTTCAAGCTTGATGCAGGGATGAATGTGAAATTGAAATACAGTCTTTCTAAACTTAGCTGACTGTTTCCAAAGTTTCAAATATATGTTAAAAACTACTTTACAGAAAGTATTTCAAAGGTTCTTCCCATGTGCTAAAACTCTCTGAAATGAGTCACGACCGGACTGCAATTTGATTTGAAATATATTGAATGTACTTACTATAAAATGAAACCACGTTAACCTTCAGATATTTCTATTCTCTGTAACAGAAACTAACCATTGATCGAACCAATACTTGCTTGCTATTTATACTGGATTCATATTGTGGTTTCAATAGAGTCTGCAACTATGTATTTATGGATTGAGCATGATTTGAAAGGAAATGTAAATAAAATGACTTACGCATTCATATAGACATTCTCAATCTGTAAATCGATTTTCTTCTGGACAATGTTAAAACGATTTGCTTCTTTTAATCATGCACAAGAGATGAAAAATGAATACTAGGGTTTCCAATACTCAACAATTTGAAAATGACAGAGATTCTATTTCATTTTCTTTATTCAGTTTCTTCTCTACGATTTACCCTCTATTTTGTCTCTCTCTCTACTGCCTCCAATCTTCTACCTACCTCTCTGCCCCCTCCTATCATCGACTGATTCTTCTCCCTTCTCTTTTTTGTCCAACTCATGCTAACAACTAACAAATCCTTCCATAAATTTAGGAACATTTAACTCCTATTAAATAGAAACAACTAATCAGATGTCCCAGTCTCCTCGCAGGGAGCTTTAGGTAATCATCTGTTCCTACAATAACTTTGAAATGGACAACAATGCTAACTATCTATATAATTCAGATTTATAAAACATTAAATAAACTATTTCTTCAACCCTTAGAACCACTATCTCAAGCCACAACATGTGATAAATGCGTCATATTTATGGTTTTTAACTTTATGCTCCTGCATCAGACTTCTGAGGTCAGAAAAATTCATGAACTCCTGTTCATGAGCTCTTCTATAGTTCTGCCACTTTTTTGTATGAGCGCAACAGTCACCCAAGTAGCATATTCAAGTGGTTGATTCTTCCACTTGATCAGGTATTCATAGTACTCCTATCCTCTGGTTTTCTTTAACACTCTAGTGTCCAAAATCCTCTCCATTTCCAGCTTGGGCACAATAGGAATCTGTTTCTGCCATTCAACTTTCTATCTAGTATCTAAACCATTTGTTGATGAAGCTTCTGCTTCAGCTTCCCTGTAAGGATACAAATCTGAAACATTAAATATAGGTGATATACCTATACCATCTGGAAGTTCAATTTCATAAGCATTTGCTGAAAATTTCCTCAGTATTTTATAAGGCCCAATTTTCTTCAACTTCAGTTTATGATAAGTGTCTCTAGGAAATCTTTCCTTTTTCAGGTATGCTAATACTAGATCACCTTCTTCAAAATTCACTTCTCTCCTCTTCAGATCTGCTCTCTGTTTATATTTGAGACTATTCTCCTACAATTGTCCCTTAACATGTTCATGCAACATTTGCATGTCCAAAGCAAAATCCTCTGCATTTGCACTTCTTTTCTCCATCATTCCCAAGTCTCTGAGCTCAAACAATCCTCTCGGATTTGTCCCATAAACAATTTTAAAAGGACTCAAACCTGTACTCCTATTGGGTGAATCATTATATGAAAACTCAACCTGTGGTAAAGCTAGATCCCACTGATTAGGATGTTCACTAACCAAACTTCTCAAGATATTACCCAAGCTTCTGTTTCTGACTTCAGTTTTCCCATCAGTCTGAGGATGGTAAGTTGAACTAAAGTTAAGGTCTGTCCCCAATTTCTTCCATAAATTCCTCCAGAAATTTCCAACAAACTTAGTATCTTTGTCATAAACTATACTCATAGGAAGACCATAAAGTCTTACTATTTCTTTGAAAAACAAATTTTCAATGAGAGTGGCATCATTAGTTTTAGTACAAGGAACAAAGTGTGCCATCTTTTAGAATCTATCCACTAAAAAAAATATGGAATCATTACCTCTCTGTGTTCCTGGCAATCCCAGAACAAAATCCATGCTTACAGCATCCCAAGGTTTCTTTGGAATAGGTAATGGCTGATACAATCCTGCATTCTGTTGTTTCCCCTTTGCATGCTGACAGATTTGACACTTTCCAACAAATATTTGCACATCTGCTCTCATTCTTGGCCAATAGTAAAAGTTATTCAGTTGAGCATAAGTTTTGTCATTCCCAAAATGACCAGAAAGTCCTCCACTATCTTTCTCCTTCAACAAATTCTCTCTCATTGAGCATTTAGGAATGCACAACTTGCTTCCTTTAAATAGTAATCCTTCCCGCAACATGAAATCCATCCATGGGATTCTATCTCTGAATACTTGGTTTTGACAAGATTCATAAGCTTCTTTGAAATCAACATCTTCTTCATACATATCTCTCAAATGCTCTAGTCCCAGAACATTCACCTGGAACTCCTGCAAAACTAAACATCTTCTTCTCAAAGTATCTGCAACCTTGTTAGAATTTCCACTGATATGTTTTAAAACAAAAGTAAAATTCTTCGTAAATTCAAACCACTTAGCATGTTTCTGATTTAACTTTTCCTGCTAAGTTATGAATTGCAAAGCATGATTGTCAGAATATAAAACAAATTCTCTAGGCATAAGGTAATGCCTCCATTTCTTCATAGCTTGAATTACTGCATAGAATTCTTTATAATAGGTAGAGTACTTCTGTTTTGCTTCATTCAGTTTCTCACTGAAATATGCCACTGGTTTATCATCCTAACTCAATACTCCAATAGCATGTCCACTAGCATCATATCTATCAGAAAACATTTTGCTGAAGTCTGGGAGAGCTAAAACAAACTTCTCAGTGATCTTTTCCTTTAACAATTTAAATCCCTTCTATGTTGCAACAGTCCATTTGAATGGCTGTTTCTCTTTCTTCACCATGTCTAAGATTGGATCACATATTCCACTAAAGTTTCTTATGATTTTCCTATAAAAACTTGCCAATCCATGAAAACTTCTTACCTCGAACACATTCCTTGGAGATGGCCAATCTGAAATTGCTCTTACTTTCTATGGATCCATTTTCAATCCTTCTTGTGAAATTACAAATCCTAAATAAATCAATTCCTTCTTCATAAAGAAAAACTTCTTCAGGTTTATCAGGAGTTCATCTTCATGCAATTTATTCATAACCAAATTCAAATGTCTAACATGTTCTTTTCTTGTCTTACTGAAAACAAGAATATCATCCAAATAGACTATGCCAAACTTTCCTATGAATTCTTTAAGCATTTCATTCATCAGTCTCATAAAAGTACTAGGTGCATTAGTTAACCCAAAAGGCATAACTAACCATTCATACAGTCCAGTATTAGTTTTGAAAGCTGTTTTCTAGTCATCACCTTCTTTCATTCTTATTTGATGATATCCACTTTTCAGATCTAATTTAGAAAAATATTTGGCACCACTCAAACAATCCATTAAATCATCCATCCGAGGTAAAGGAAATCTATACCTAATAGTGATTTTGTTTATGGCTTTGGAATCTGTACACATCCTCCATTCGCCTCCTTTCTTAGGACTCAACACTGTTGGTACAACACAAGGACTTAAACTCTCTCTGACCAATCCTTTATTCAACAGTTCCTGCACTTGTCTACTGATCTTTGCATTTTCTACTGGAGTCATTCTATAAGCAACTTTGTTTGGTAAACTAGCTCCAGGAATCAGATCTATGTGATGACTTATACTTCTAACAGGTGGTAGTTCATCTGGAAAATCATCCACAACTATGTCTACATACACTTCTAGTAATTTCTGAATTTTAGCAGGTAATTCATCTATTCTAGTGTTGGTTATAACAGTCATAGGATTACCAACAATAGCAAAAATTACCTCTTCTTCTTGCAGATGTTCTAGAAATTCTTTCTCTTTTGCCAGTAGTACCTTTGGGATGGTTTGTTCCTCTGTTTTCTCATCCTTTAGGGGAACACGAGTATGTATTCTTCCTTCCTTCTCCAAGACAAAAGTGTTTTCTCTGCCATTGTACATCACATTCCCGTCATACTGCCATGGCCTACCTAATAACACATGACATACATCCATTGGTATCACATCACATAATACTTGGTCTTTGTAATTTCCAATCTGGAAATCAACTTTGCATTGCTCATTGACTAGTACTTGGTATCCTTTCTAGAACCATGAAACTTTGTAGGGTGTAGGATGCTTTTCTTTCTGCAGTCCCAACTTCTTAACCATCTCTATAGAAACTAGATTATTAGTACTACCATTATCAATGATAAGTTTACAACACTTACCTTGTGATTTGCACATTGTTTTGAACAAGCTCTTCCTCTGTTCGGGTTCATGTAATTCTTTGCTTGGTTTTAACAAAGTTCTCCTCATCAGTAAGGCTTCTCCTTCCTCTGGAAACTCAACATGATCCTCAAGTACTATTTATTCATTTTCAGCCTGTGCAATCCGAACATTTCCCTATCTTGCAGCTCCTTCTAGAAAATCCCATGATATATGTCCTGTCTTTCCACATGTATAACATCTAACCTCATGATTTCTGCCTCTTCCTCGGCCTCTTTGAAAAGATCTCCTTCCTCTGAAGTCTCTTCCTTTTTGAGGTTGTTCTGGCTGATTTGAGGATTCAGCTTCTTCGTTCTGAATTGAAAATTTTCCTCTTCCAGTTTGTGGTCCCTTACCTCTGTAAGCCTGACATTTTCCTTTCCCTGAGTTATTTCTCCATTGATATGCTTCTTCAACTGATTTAGGTGAGAATAAACTCATTTCATCCTGAATGTCTAATATAAGACCATTCATGTATCTTGATACCTTCTCAGAATTGTTTTCTATGTATCCAGCTCTAATGTTTACCTTGTAAAATTCCTCTGTATACTCCCTGACAGTAACCAGTCTCTGTCTTAAGTTCCGCATCTATCTATACAAAGTTAATTGGCAATATCGAGGTAGAAACTTGTTCTTCAGCTTGGAAATCATTTTGATCCAACTTTTAATTGAATGCTTATGCAGTATTCTCCTTTCTGCCTGTACACTATCCCACCAAAGCAAAGCATGTCCTTTGAGTCTGGTTGCTGCAAACTTTACTTTCTTATCTTCAAGCACTTCCAAAAAATCAAAATGATTGTCCATTGAATTTGATCCAGTCAACTATTTTTTTTGGATTTAATCCTCCGTTGTATGCATCTATCTCCACTCTTGGCTTCTAACTAGCCCCAATGACTGCTTGTAACAATTTCACTCCAATGTCCTCCTTTGTCCTTTCTTCTACTTCTGGTTCAACCTCAGCTTCACTGACATCACTTGCTTCAGGATCTCTTCTTCCAGCTTCTCTCATGGTTGCCATTTCTTCTCACAGAATTCCCAACTCTTCCATTACTTATGTGTTGGATATAGGTCTGCCTCCTCGACCTCCTCTGCCACGTCCTACTGGAACTATGAATGCCATTTCTGAAAGTAATGAGTTTGCTCTCAAGCTATTACTATTCATATTTTTTCTTGCTGCTCTTCAAAGATAAAGTGAAAAACATTTTTTTTTTACAAACAACAAGGGCATTTCCTTGATCCTTGCTCTGATACCACTTGATGTAGGGATGAATGTGAAATTGAAATACAGTCTTTCTAAACTTAGCTAACTGTTTCCAAAGTTTCAAATATATGTTAAAAACTACTTTACGAAAAGTATTTCAAAGGTTCTTCCCATGTGCTAAAACTATTTAAAATGAGTCACGACCAGAATTCAATTCGATTTGAAACTATATTGAATGTACTTATTGGAAAATGAAACCACGTTAACCTTCAAATATTTCTATTCTCCGTAACAAAAACTAACCATTGATCGAACCAATACTTCCTTGCTATTTATACTGGATTTGTATTGTGGTTTCAATAGAGTCTGCAACTATGTATTTATGGATTGAGCACGATTTGAAAGGAAATGTAAAGAAAATGACTTACGCATTCATACAAACATTCTCAATCTGTAAATTGATTTCCTTCTGGACAGTGTTAACACGATTTACTTCTTTTAATCATGCACAAGAGATGGAAAATGAATACCAGGGTTTCCAATACTCAACAATTTGAAAACGACAGAGATTCTATTTCATTTTCTTTATTCAGTTTCTTCTCTGCGATTTACCCTCTATTTTTTCTCTCTCTCTCTACTGCCTCCAATATTCTACCTATCTCTCTAACCCCTCCTATCGTCAATTGATTCTCCTCCCTTCTCTTTTTTGTCCAACTCATGCTAACAACTAACAAATCCTTCCATAAATTTAGGAATTTACTAATTTTAGGAACAACTAACTCCTATTAACTAGCAACAACTAACCAAATGTCCCAGTCTCCTCGTAGGGAGCTTTAGGTAATCATATGTTCCTACAATAACTCTGAAATGGACAACAGTGCTAACTATCTATATAATTCATATTTATAAAACATTAAATAAACTATTTCTTCAACCCTTAGAACCACTATGTCAAGCCACACCATGTGATAATTGCGTCACATTGCTGGCTTTTAAATTTATGCTCCTGCATCAAAGCTACCTACAATTAGATGGATTATGGGGTGTGTTTCATCTACTAATTTTGTTGTTCTAATTAATGGTTCAACCACTTCCTTTTCAAGGCTTCCAGAGGGCTTGGGAAAGGCTACCCTTTATCTCCATATCTTTTTCTATTGGTTGTTGAAGGTGTTAGTTTGGAGATATTGGATACTAGACAATCTCGGTCCCTACGTGGTATTAGAATAAGGAGAAACATGGCTCTTTCTCATCCAATTTTTGTATATTTTGTACTCCTTTTCTACTTTGTTTTAGGTCAAGATGCATATGTTATTATTATAATTAAACAACTCTATTGTTGTTCCACTAAGATGGAAGTTAATGATGGTAAATCTACCCTCTATGTCATGAATCTTAATGACGCTCAGACTGATCACTTTATTGGTCTTTTCTCTTTTCAATGTCATGGTTTGGATGTTGGGATTAAGTATCTTCAGTTTAATCTGATGCCAAATTGTTACCACAAAAATGATTGGTTATGGTTGATTAATAAAGTGTAAAGAATAATTCTTTATGGTGTAATAAGTGGATCTCCCATGGTTGTATTCTTACTTTTGTCAAAGCTGTTCTTAAATCCATTCCTGTGTATTGGCATACCTCGGCGTATATTCCAAAGGGTATATTGGAGAAGCTCAAGAAACAATGTTTTAATTTACTATGGTAGAGGAGTCACGAACATAAATATATGCAATACGTAAGATGGAAAAATCTAGCTCTTCCTACAAGGTTAGGAGGATGGGGTATTAAGCATATCCATCTTTTTAATCATTCTTTAGCAGTAAAATCTTTGGGGAATGTTCTAACAAAAGAAATAGTCTTGAAGAGGATTTTAGTGTAAAAGAATATTGATCCTCATACTATCTTGGATTGTATTAGAAAGAAGAGAAAGGATATACATAATGTATCCAATCAATGGAAGGAAAAGACTCTTGCATTTCCTATTATGGGCTCGCACTTAAATTGGAAAGTTGGGGATGGACCAAAAGTTCAGGTTGGCTCATATGTTATTATGGGTTGCAATAGAGATATTTTCCTCTTGACATATATCACTAATCAATTGCATGCTTCAAGCAAAGCTATGCTAAATTGGGTGGTTGACCCGTTCACTACTACTTTATGGAGACAAGGGTGGATGTCTAGGGAAACTCTAGATGTTGAGCCTCATTTGATGCAAAACTGGGAACCATTCCTATTTAAATTAATAAAGTCTCATACTCGACTATTTAAAGATGAAGATACACTTGTATATATGGACTCTCAATAGGGTCAGGGGAAATACTCAATTAAATAGGGATATTCCTCTTCACTTACCTAGGCATTAGACACTGTCTAGTGGTGGAAAAAACTTATGTGGCTTGTGCTCAATGATAGAATTTTGACATGGGATCAATTACAAAAAATAAGCAAGCTAGGGTTGGGAATATTCTTAGTGTGTAAAGGTCATGAGAAGACAAATGAGCATATATTTCTACATTGTTCTTATAGTGCATAATGTGGTCTCTTATGGAAAACTTCCATAATCTTAGGTCTTTTATGGTAGGGTACGTCCATGCTTTCTTGTTTTTAAAATTGGTTTGATAAGAGAGACTTAAAAAAATGGCGATATTTTCCCTATATAACTCTATGAAGGGTTTGGTTGTCCCACAATGGTTTGGTAATTGAGAGGAAATGTGTCCCACCACAATAATCAATTGTACATATTTGGTATTTATTGCCTTTCTTTTCAAAGACAACTTATACAAATGGTGCCAAGCATTGGGAGGTTCAAATTTATAATTCAATAACTTGGGCCATTTTTTATGGTGCTTGCTAAGGTCTCGACTAGGTGGTCAGTCTCAGGTTTATACTTGATTTTCCATTGTAGGATCAATTTCCAATTTTATACAAATATCGATAAAGGAACTAATAATGTCAGAAAAGTTATTATCTCCTTTTTATTTTATGAAATTTTCTCTTTATTTGAATATTGGGCACATTCATATATACGTGGATTCTCTTGTCATGCTCAATTGGACAAGAAGTTGCTGATAGATCCATAACATTGCAATATTTACCTCTTTTGCTTCTTAGATGAAACATATGGGGCTCACAATTTCAGTATATTGTTTTTGAGCATATCTTCATAGAGCAAAATGGAGATGTTGATCTTCTGTTAATTGAAGGACTTACTCTCCTCGATTAAGGTTTTATTCTTGAGCCTTTTCATGATGACACTTTGATGGAAAGTAGGTCCTTAGAGTAATTGATTTTTAATGTCTTATTATAGTATTAGCTCTCATATGACTATTTATAGATCTATAATTATCAAAATGCCTAGAATGTCACTTGTGAGCCAGGGTGGGATATTGTGGATGTTAAGTTTTAACTATCCACTTTTTTTCTTTGGGCTACATGCTCTTGATGAACCTATTTTTGGTTATGCTTGTATGAAAAATATGGTTTCTTTTAAGGAAAAATACTTGATTATAATTAAAAAGTCATATTTTAAATGTAAAATGTTTTATTTCTCGATATAAATTATTAACCAAATATTTAGTGTGAGATTTTATTTATTCATACGTAAATTTAATAACTACATATTACTCTTATATATATATATATACTTACAACAAAAAGCTTCAAGAGCTTTACATGATTTCCAACCATGGCTTCTTCCTTTACATTCACAATCTAACCTTTCATGTAATTCAAAATTAGTTCAACGTTATAGAGTCATAATGTATTATATTCCTGCTCTCTTGCACCTTTGACATGCTTGGAAGCACTGCCAATTCTAATTTTGAGATCTTGTCTACTTTGGAGTTTAGTTCTTTGTATACATGAGCAAAATATATTTCCCTGAAATCTTGGAGAAGAGAGCTAATCGTTGATATGAGGATTTGTAGGTGAGGGGCTGCACTTTGAAATTTGTTTGCTGCCCAATCTATCACCATTTTTAAGTCTCCAAATAGATGTAACTAATAAATATTCAGTCTTTGCAACTTTTAAAACAACCCAGAGAGCTTCCAAATCTACTTTTTTGTTGGAGCACTATCCTAGAGAAAACTTGATGTTGAATTTGTGGTTATCTGTTATATACAAGACTTCCCCCGATCCACCTAAGGGTGGTTCACCTTAACTCGCTCTGTCAAAAAAATCCCATGGAGTTCTTTTGTCGACCTGAGAGGCCACCACAATACTTTCTTTTTCCTTCTTGGGAGCATCTTTGTATACCATAGTCCACTGTAGAATAAGGGAAACTAAGACCTCAGGAGGGATCCATCAATTTTGAAAAATGGTCGAGTTCAAATCCCACAAGACTCCATAAATGAAATAGGGAGGGAGGGCTGCAAATTCACTCACTAAGAGATTTTTCCACCATTTTTGAACTTTCTGTATTAAATTTAGCACATAGATTTGTGGACCAACACACAACTTAGAAGATATATCATACAATTTAATCAGCAATTGAAGAATGAAACAGTGTAAAAATGGCTTGCAACTCTGAATGCTTTCATTAATCAAAAGTAATTAGATAATTAATTACAATGAAGTACAATGGCTAAATAGCCTCATGCAATTCGAATCCATGTGAGGAAATTCGAATTGATTGGACTCTACTTGACTGAATGGTTAACTGACCTTGTCTAAATCATTATCTGAGTTCATCAGAGTTCAAAACCCAAACTCAAGTGTCTAATTCAATGTTGACTAGTCTAACTAACCAAGGTAGGTGAGTAAATGCACCTCACCTACATGAAGCCATGCAATCCTAGCACTAACTGAGTAGAAATGAATGTAAGGTACTAGAACTGAATTTAACTGACTCCTAACTGAGCTTGACTAGTCACCAACTGAACTCAACTGATGGAGGTTGGTATCGACACTCCTAGTGGCTCCTAATTTGTAGGGATTGATCTAGGAGGCTCCTAAACTGATGCATGCAAGTGCAATCAGTGGAAGCTGGCCTCAATTAGTGTTCCCCACACTTTAGCAACTGGTACATGTTCCCCAATTACGCCAAGTGGACCCAATGGTTCTAGTGACTAAAAATAGATTGAAAGGAATCCAGATTTAGACATAATTGACTAAATTGGACAATGAAGGATTATAATCCTAACACCCCCCTTGAATGATAAATTGGAAAATTTGTGGGCCCTGGTAACTAAGACCATAGTTCACCCATTACAACAAGTAAATTAATTGATTAACATATGGAACTGGGGAAAAAACCACATGGGAAAAAATCCCCCCCTCTAACTAAGCAGTTAGAATCAGGATTCAAGCTTGAAAAAATTGAAAATATGTTGCTGCAATCTCTATGATGTAGCGAAGTAGCATGCATGATGTTCTCTGCATAGGTATCCTGGGGCCTGGCATGTAGACTTCTCCATCTTCTCCCAAAATGATGATGGAAGGAAGGAGGAATGTAACCTTTGCCTGTTTCTGGATGAAGAGGTGTATGATCCACTATATTTTTCTGAATGCAGTGTGACTGATCAGCCTTTGTCATGTAGCAGCTCACAGGGAGTTTGTTGCATCTCTCTGAAGGAGGTGAGATTGCATGACATAGCGCAAGGGTATTTCCCTTCCGAGTGTCAGATTGATTTTCAGTCATCTTCCTAGCTTCCCGCTTGGTAGTAGGGACTGGATCTGGATCTGAATCACCCTAAATCTCAATATCATAAACTAATATAGCTGGTTTTGCAATACAAGTGGAAACTACAAAAGAAGTAGATGGAATGTTTATACCTTCCCTTGTAGGTAGCTGCTAAGAGTGCACTGGTTCTGGAAATGACATGAAGTGTGAGAACTCATATTCCTTGGAGGCATGATTTGTAGCACCCTTCGCTATGATGTTCCTAGTAGAGATATCTGTGATCTCCACTAAGTCAAGACCAAATATCACTCGCTTTGGAGAGCCAATATGAGTCATATGGTATACAGATAACATATTTGCAGCTAAGGAGGGCACATAAAGTATATCTTTGAACTTTCCATGTTTAATCTTGATAGAACCATTCCCTTTGGCTTGAATTTTACTGTTATTTCCCATCTGAATACTAGGACCATCAAAAGACTACAAGGAAGAGAATTGATTCTCTATATGCAACCATATGATTGGATGCTCTAGAATCAATGAGGAAGGCATGTGCTGTTGAGTAGCTAGCCTTCAGTCCATGGCATGTCTATTAATTTTCTTCAGTTTCTTCTCTATGGTCAGCCTTCCTTGCACTAGCAGGTACATTAATGTTATGTTTCTTCAAAATAAGAGCCATCTCAGCAATTGTTCTTCTCATACAGGATATTTCTGGATGAACTCCCCTTCCACAGTAAGAACAAAGCATCTTTCCTTTGCCATTATTCTTTCTTCTCTTCGAACCTGGAGGCTCATTTGACTGCTCTTTCTCTATAGGAGACTCATCCTTTTTATTCCCTTTATCATTCGCTACCTTAGGTCCTCCTGAAACCAGTGCTTGATATCTGGAAGATCGAATGATCCCCATTTGGATCAACTTGTCATGCTCCTGAGTGAGAGATTTAATGAAGGAGTTAAGAGTAGGAATCTTCCAATTTGGAGAAGTGAGCTTCACAGAATGAATAGTCTGCACAAAGTTTGGAGAGAATGGCAAGGATGAGTTTATCATCCTCCTTCTCAACCTTGCACAACTTCAATTGGAACACTAGATGCTTGAATTTGGTGAAGAGGTCATTTAGTGTTTCGAAATTGGCTAGATGAAGAGAAATCAATTCATTCTTGAGCTAATAGATCTTCAGATCATAATACTTGTCAAATAAGGAAGTAAGCTTATCCCAAATCTGCTTGGGAGTCTTCAATCCATTGATGTGGAAGAGAATATCTTGAGAGATTGAGAGGCTCAAGCATCCATATGCTTCATCAAGCCTATTCCATTACTTTTCTTTGTCAACATAATGAATTGGCTCTCTCTCTCTCTCTGTCTCCATTGTGAGTCTTAAGAGTCTTTTGGAGCGTAGATGCATCTCCATGTCCTCCTTCCATTGGTGGTAGTTGAAAGGAGTGAGAAGCTCCATTGGAGGGGCCATTTGGAATGCAATGGAAGAGACTGAGTTGCTGTAGTGAATGTAGTGAAGGATACTGAGCTTCTTGTAGTGAATGTAGTGAAGAAGATTGATAAACCTGTAAATCACACAATCAAACAAAAAAAATAAGGTCGATAGTCTACACTTTTGGAATTTTCATCTTACCCAACATAGTTGATCAAGCAAGCTTAATCAATAATTCCTTTACTTGGGATATTAAGTGGTAAATTCTTCGCTTTTAGTGCAGTATTGGAAGGAGCAAATTTGCTCAATTTTTTTTTGATCCAAGCATGGATCTATAGTAGGAGAAGTGCCTTGCCCTACCGAGGCTTTGATACCATATTAAATTGAGCACATAGATGTATGGACCAACACACAACTCAAAAGATAGATCATACAATTTACTCAACAATTGAAGAATGAAACAATGCGAAAATGGCTTGCAACTCTGAATGCTTTCATTAATCAAAAGTAACTAGATAATTAATTACAATGAAGTACAATGGCTAAATAACCTCATGCAATTCAAATGCATATGAGAAAATTTGAATTGACTGGTCTCTACTTGACTGAATGGTTAACTCACCTTGTCTAAATCATTATCGGAGTTCAAAACCAAAACTCAAGTGTCTAATTCAGTGTTGACTAGTCTAACTTACTGAGGTAGGTGAGTAAATGCGCCTCACCTGCATGCAACCATGCAATCCTAGTGCTAACTGAGTAGAACTGAATGCAAGGGACTAGAATTGAATGTAACTAACTCCTAACTGAGCTTGACTAGTCACCAACTGAACTCAACTGATGGAGGTTGGTATCGACACTCCCAGTGGCTCCTAATTTGTAGGGATTGATCTAGGAGGCTCCTAAACTGATGCATGTAAGTGCAATCAGTGGTAGTTGTACTCAATTAGTGTTCCCCACACTTTAGTAACTGGTACATGTGCTCCAATTAGGACAAGTGGACCCAATGGTGCTAGTGACTAAAAATAAACTAAAAGGACTCCATATTTAGACATACTCCTGATTTAGACATAATTAACCAAATTGGACAAGGGAGGATTATAATCCTAACACTCTATTCCAATGAGGAGTATACTTTGTCGTAGTGAGAGAGAATATTTCCTACTGCATCGTGCCATACCTTATCGACAGAAGAACAATAAAGAATATATGAGAAGTTGTCTCATAGTTCTATTTACACAATATATATATATATATATATATGTTTGGGTACACAAGGTACTTCCAAAAGACCGAACACCAAGAGCGGCCACTCACACAAACAGATCACATATCAACACACGATGTTTGTCACGTGGTTAAAACTCTTGAGAGGGAAATAGTCCACAGCCCCAGCCAAATAGCTACTTGGAGCAATTGATTATGCAAAAGAAGAAAGTTAAAAATGAGCTTCTCATAATCGATCAACTAACCAAGGACCCTCCATGCTCTTTAAATAGAGATCATGGATCAATCGGGTGTTAAGCCATGAATCAATGGTAGGTATGATCTAAGAGAAGTTGAACCATCGGATCACTTTATGTCTGGAACATATCGTGACCATCGGATTAGAATATTTACAAATGCATACTAAAGAAACACACTTTACCTAACGGATATATTACACAAGTTGATCTTAACTAACTCCTAAGTGTCTAAATATCCTAACATCCCCCCTTAAGAACAACTTGGGATAGGATTGAAGGATTTACAAAAGTGACACTATTAGGAGAAGGAAGGAGGCATTAGAGCCTACCCCCTTAAAGACACATTCCTGAACTCCTAACATAGATCGAAGTTTAGAAAACTTCGCTTCTGTAAGAAACTTGGTGAAGATGTCTGCAACTTGATCATATGTAGGGAAGTAGAGCATTTCAAGAACATGATCATGAACAAGATTTCTGATGAAGTGCATGTGTAGCTCAATGTGCTTGCTGCGTTGATGTAGAACTAGATATTTGGAAAGCTTGATGGCACTTTCATTGTCGCACCAAAGTGGAGTAGGCTGCTGCTGCTCGAATCCAAACTCTGAAAAGATCTGTCGAAGCCATAAAGCTTCATGATTGGCATTAACTGTGGCTCGATATTTTTCTTCTGCTGAAGAAAGAGCAAGAGCTTGTTGTTTCTTACAAGCCCAAGTGACAGGTCCAGATCCTAGACTGAAAACATAACCTGCAGTAGAATTTTGATCATCAGGATCGCCGGCCCAATCGGAATCAGTGAAACCAACCAACAAAGGTTTCCCCCTTATACTGTAATGAATCCCAAACTGAATTGTACATCGAATATATCGAAGTATTCTTTTCGCTGCTTTCTAGTGGCTTTCATGAGGTGTTTGCATATAACGGGAAACATGACCAACAACAAAGGAAAGGTCAGGACTGGAATGAGTCAAGTATAAGAGACTACCAACAAGATGATGATACAAGGTGACATCTATTTCAAGGGAAGTACAAGTGGTAGAAAGTTTGACTCCAGACTGGAAGGGAGAAGGGGCTAGTTTACAATCTTCCATGTGAAAGCGATGAAGAAGGTCACACGCATATTTAGACTGGGAAAGAAAGATTCCTTCTTTGGTTTGCAAGACTTGGAGACCAAGAAAATAATGCAAATGTCCTAAGTCTAACATTTCAAAATTTTGCTTAAGACTGGATTTCACATGGGTTAAAAGTTTAGGGTCACTACTAGTAAGGATAAGATCATCAACATAAAAAACAAGTATGATGAGATGGTTTCCTACTTTCTTGGTATAGACATTGGGGTCAGAATGACATCTAGAAAAACCAGTGTCAAGGAGAAAGCTATCCATTTTGGCATACCAAGCTCTAGGATCTTGCTTAAGGCAATATAAAGATTTCTTAAGGAGACAAACAAGGCTAGACTTATCCTGAACATATCCAGAAGGTTGTTCCATGTAAATTTCCTCCTGTAAATCACCATGTAAAAAGACATAATTGACATCCATTTGATGGACTTCCTAGTTATGTAAGGCTGCAAGGGAAAGAACAAGGCGGATGGAGTTCATTTTTGTGACAGGAGCAAAGGTTTCATTGTAGTCAATCCCTTCAACTTGGGAAAAACCTTTGGAAACTAACCTTGCCTTAAGTCTTTCAACACTTCCATTTGATCCATACTTAGTTCTGTAGACCCATTTACATCTGACAAGTTTTCTTATTTTTGGGAGAGGAACAAGATCCCAAGTATTGTTCACCATTAAGGAACGATATTCTTCATCCATAGCTGCATCCCAATCTGGATTTCTTGAAGCTTTTGCAAAAGTTGCTGGATCATGATTCTTAGAAACTTGAGCCAAAAGAGAAGAGGCTCACTGAAACTGAGAGCGTGTTCGAAGTTGATCTCTAGGATCACGGGCAAGATCACCAGCTGCTTCACATGTTGAACGGACCCATCGAGGAAGCATTGGTGCTTGTGTAACTGGAGGAATGTGAGCAGGAGGAGGTGGATTTTCATCCTCAATGTCATCATGAGAAACTCGAGTTGGAAACTTGCCAAGGAAGTTGGAAGAAGAAGAAGAAGAAGAAGAAGAAGAAGAAGAAGGCACAATCGCTGAATCAGGCTCGCATGCCAAAGATGGCTCACCCACCAAGTTAGGTTAGTAGGCCAAGAGATTTTCATCAAATTTAACATCTCTTCTAATGATTATATCATGAGAATGTGACTAAATAATTCTATAATCTTTTACATCTTCAGAATATCCAAGAAATATGCACGTTTCACTTTCAGGCTGCAATTCTTTCCGTTTTTATCCGGTATGTAAGCCCATGCTTCATAACCAAATACATGGAAGTGATTTACATCTGGTTTAATTTTACTCCATGCTTCTTCCGGTGTTATACCTTGTAAAACTTTTGTTGGTGTGCGATTAACTATGTAATTTGCACAATTTATGGCCTTAGCCCAATATTGAAGACTTAGTCCCTTAGATTAGATCATACAATTAGCCTTTTATTTTAAAGTGCGGTTCTTCCTTTCAGCTACACAATTTTGTTGTGGTGTATATGGAACAGTGTGTTGTTGTTGGATTCCTTGTTTAGTGTAGAAAGTAGTGAACTTTTTGTTTAACATATTCTCCTCCATTGTCAGATCTTAACTTAATAATTTGATGACCAGATTGTTTTTCAACAAGGGCCTTGTAGGCCAAGAACATGTTAAATACTTCGCTCTTAAGTTTTAGGAAGTAAACCCAAGTGCGTCTGGAGTAGTCATCAATGAAAGTTAAGAAATATTTGAAACTAGAAAAGGAATCAGATGGAAGAGGACCGCACAAGTCACTATGCACAAGCTCCAAGGGAACTGAGGCGTGCCAAGAGGCACGCTTGTCAAAACTGTCCCGATGATGTTTTCTGAGTACACAACCGAAACAAACACCATCCTTGCAAGATACCATTGGAAGACTAGTCACCATATTGTATTTACATAGTTGTTGCAATGAACGATAATTTAAGTGACCAAATCGCTCATGCCAAAGTTTGCTCAAGTTATCACTATGAGCAACAAAAACTGAAGGAAAAGGTGATGACCCAAAGTTGTTAAATTTGTACAACCTGGTAATATCATCAACAATTCCGGTAGCTAAGACATGTTCAGGATTTTTAAAATCCTTGATTATAACTTGGTGAGGTGTAAATGTTACAGTTTTACCTTCACTAGAATGAGTGATTTGATAGGCTGACAACAAATTGTAGGAAATTCTTGGAACACATAGTACATCACTGAAATGACCATTTTCTACTGGAACTGTTCCAGATCCTACAACACTTAGAGAACTATAATCACTAACAAATATGTGTTTGGTGTTACATTCATTCATAGTATAAAAGATGGCTTGATCCTTAGCCATATGATAGGATGCTCCAGAATCAATGATCCATTCATTTGAAGTAGAAGAAGAAGATGCAATATAAGAGTAACCAGAAGCACAACGTGCATGTCCATGATAGGTAGATTCTGAACACGAATCTAGGCTGATGTGGTGTTTCTTCATTGCTGCTTCCAAGGCTGTCATCTTTTTGAAACACTTAGATTCATCATGATTATGTTTCCCACAAAAATTGCAATGATGCTTAGTCTTCTTTCCTTTTGGCTTGAATCATTTGTCATTTTTTAAAGAAGGAGCTGACTGAGAGGGTTTGGGACCCTTGTTTGGCTTATTATTATGAAAATTCTGTTTCTTGGGAGGCTTGGACTTTTCTTTCTATTGGGACAATAAGGATTTCCCAAATGTATCTACATTGTTAATTATTCTAAGATGAATGAACTTATCTTGCTCTCTAATTAACGAATCACAAAAGGATTCACTGAGTAGGCTCTTGATAGCTAGCTGCATTCAAGGATTCTTTCATGGAGTAAAATGTAGATACAAAAACAGAATATGCAAGTCCAAGTTTGGAAAAAATATGATAAATACATTGTTTGTCTTCTTTCTTAATATTGCATTCTTCACATAAGAGTCTAAGAGTTTTATACTTAGATAAGTAATCTTGAATGCATGAAAAATCACTTGGATTCAAAGAAATCAACTCATTCTCAAGTTGATGACCTCGAATTTCATTGTGCTTACCAAACACAGATTCCAACTTTTCCCTAGCTTTATCAGGTTCATTAATTCCAGATATATGGAATCAAAAATCAATAGAGATTGACATCCCAATCAATCCACGAGCTTCATCACATCTATTTGCCCATTTTATTTTCTTATCATCATCAGTGGGTTCTGTTTCTTTCCCTGAGGTAATTTTGAAAAGTCCCCTACTTCGTAGAACATCTTCCATATGAGATTTCCATGAGAAATAGTTAGAACTAGTAAGTAGAATATCACAAGGGGCGTCCATACTGTAAAATAATAGCTGAAAAAATAGAAACTAAATGTCTGGATGCAAAGAGCTCGAAAAATTAGGCTTAAAAAAAAAACGACACTAAAAACTGATTCTGGATGATGAAGTTATGCTTGATGAAAGAAAATGTTGAAGATGTCCCCAATAGTGACGTGGCAGATATTAACTTGACCAACTAAAAAAAAGAACCCCCTTCTTCCCAAGATTTACAAGAAAGTTGTTTTTTTTAAGTGAATCACTTTTGTGAAATAAGTGATGTTCACTTTTACAATAATCTTACTTTTAAATAGTGTGACAATAAATTAAAAGACTTAGGTGACTCACTTTTTATTTTATTTTATTTGAGTGAGATGCACTTTTACAATAAAGTAACTTGAAAATAGAAATTGCATGCATTAAAAAGTAACTTAATAAGACTTGAATTCAAGATCTAATAAGGAATAAAACAACTTTGAACCAAGTGAGCTAAGTTTAAAAGGTACGTAAAAGAATGGAAAGAGGGAGGGTTTTTTTTTTTTTTAACTTTTCTCTCTCGTTCTCTGTGCTTGCCTTTTTTTCCTGCAAATCACAAAAAAAACGAAAAACAAAAACAACAATTTTTTTTCCACACTATGGGTGGGGTTAGGTCTTGGTTAGCTTACCCGGAAAGTCTACGTTTTCAAGTTTTCTCACTGTTTCTGATTCGCTATGATCGCACAAGTGCACGACAAAGAGCATACGTAGTTGAGAAGACAAGAAAAAAAATCCCTTTTAGTTTCTGATTCGCTGTGATCACGTAAGGTGGACGGCAAAGAGCATACACAGACATGGAAGAAAAAAGTCCGAAACTAAAACAATAAATATCTACTGATAAACTGATAAAATATGAGAGATTTAAAAAAAAAAACAAATCCATCACTGTAACATTATACCTTCAGATTTGCTGAAATGGGTGTTTCTGGAACAAACGAAAACAGTTTTCGATGAAACAAAAACTATTTCTCAATGAAAACAGTGCTCCGGACAGAATGGAATAGATGACACATGTCACAAATGTGTAGAAAATATAGAACCAGAAACCCTTTCAAAGTTTCGGCAACACCGGTTCTAGATCTTGATCACAAACGGAAGTGGCTCTTCATAAATGCTCTGATACCATGTAAGGTTTGCCGTTACACCAAAACTTGTAGATGTTGATGAACATTTGAAATCCAACATAAGGCCCTATCACCAGGAGTGGCGGTTAGGCCACTTGTTTTATATTCCCAGAGGTGCAGCGGTTATACCATGTGGAGGTACCTGATACTCCAACACCCCGCCTTCGGCGTAGCTCAGGGGAATTGAACCTGAGACCTTTGCTCTGATACCATGTTCGGGTACACAAGGTACTCCCCAAAGACCAAACACCAAGAGCGACCACTCACACAAACAGATCACAGATCAACACACGATGTTTGTCACGTGGTTAAAACCCTTGAGAGGGAAACAGTCCACGACCCCACCGAAATAGCTACTTGGAGAAATTTATTTTGCAAAAGAAGAAAGCTACAAATGAGCTTCTCATAATCGATCAACTAGCCAAGGACCCTCCCATGCTCTTTAAATAGAGATCATGGACCAATCGGGTGTTAAGCCACGTATCAATGGTAGGTATGATCTAAGAGAAGTTGAACCACCAGATCACTTTATGTCTATAACATATCGTGACCGCCGGATTAGAATATCTACAAATGCATACTAAAGAAACACACTTTACCTAACAAATATATTACACAAGTTAATCTTAAATAACTCCTAAGTGTCTAAATATCCTAACAATATATATATATATTTTCAATTATGGTTCACCTACCCCCCAGTGGGGCTTGCTACGTCCATGAGAACAAGTCACAGAGGTCCCACCCGAAGGGGACTCATTCCATTCACTCTTATTACAGAGCTAACCCGATGGGGACATCACGTGAGACCCTTATATAGCAATGTATAACCACCCAGGGATTTGATCCCGAGACCTTCTACTCACAACTTACAACACTCAACCACTTGAGCTATCCCACAGAGCTTATATATATATATATATATATATATATATATATATATATAGATGATGATGATTAACATCCACTGAGACCAACTTTGTTCTATTGGTTTTCTTTATATTCTTTGTTGGAACCTAATCCATGAGGTTAGGTGGAGATGAAGAGTCATTCTCATTGTATTTATATGTACATGCATTAATGAGAATTATGTGCTTTCACACCTATTTCTTGTGTCTGTATCGTGGTTGTGTTTAGTCATTTGTCTATATTCCCTATTGGGCATTGTAACAATGGTATTAGAGCTACCCTATTTTTCTTAGGTCCTGTAGAGTGTTGTTGGGCATTTGTCTAAGACTACTTTACTTTCTCTCTTCCTACCGTGTTCCTTTTATTTACGCTATCTCTAGTTACTTTCATATAATGTAACTATTAGTAATAGTATAGGATTTAGTAACAATTATTACTAGTGAATAATATATAATAGTATCTTACTATAGAAAAATCTAAGTATCCATATCTTCCTTATTCCTTATTCCTTATCCCTCTCCAACATTAGCCTTATCTGCTCACCCCACTAGTCCCTACTTTAGTCATTAAAACTGAACTACTTTCTTTCTATCACCGCCTTCCAGAGTTTACGTGAGCCATTTGGTGAGCATTGTTAATATTGTGTTTGTATTATATTTCTCCTTATCTTTGCATGAGGGTATAATTCAAAAACCTTCTTCCATTGTTGCCTAAAGAAAGAACCCAATTTCTTCCTTCAAGACTAGTTGTTACTATTTGACATTTTTTTTCAACAATCTTCTCTGCCTACCTTGAGTTATTATGTAGTTGTGAAATTGTGACTTGACATGTGAGAAGAGTACCTATACCACACGATATGTGCATTTAACCTAATCCCCTTAGCTATGCTTATCTTCTCTCTATCCTCATATACTTATCTAGTTTATTTTCCAGTTTTCTCTCTCTCTCTCTCTCTCTTAGTTTGCAAATCTTGTGCTTTTATTCTCCTTGTAGATCTGTAAACCCTAAGCCTAGATTCAATTACCCCCTGTGGGCTCTAGTCTTATGCTTTACCTTGAATACCCTGCTGTTGTCACTAGAATACCCCATCAAAATTTTCAGTTTACGGTGAGATGTATGTAGAGAGGAACCTTGATTCTCGCTGTTGAAAGCTCATAACCCAACATCTTTTCACCAAAGCACTGAGAAGCTCATAACGCAACATATTTTCACCAAAGCACTGAGTTTTGAGTCACTCTAGCTAAGTTTTCATCACCTTAAGCCCTTGTCCTGGTCAATTTGAAATATAAATCTTTTCCCATATTCTCTTCTTTGTAGTTGAAATACCATGGTATTTCATTTAGTTCAGAAAAGCTTTGAAATCCAGCTCAAGCTTTGCTTTACCACTCTTATTCCAAAACCATGAAATAAAGGGCTTTGTATCAAAAACCCAAACTTATTTCAAAGGTTTTGGTTGATATGATAAAAATCTATATTTGTCTGTTAAGTATGAAGTTTAACTCTTACCACATCATCAAAGATCACCCACAAGTCTCAAGAGATTCCACGAGGAGGCTTGAAGTGCTCTACACGTGGAGAGATTAAGGAAACACCAATCAATATAAGCTTAAAAACATATCTTTCCACATGAATATGGTTCTACCAATGTGTTGTAGTTTTGACACGGTTTAATACGCCAACATCCACAACATTATGTGAATGTCAACAAAATATCAAACAATGTGCAAATGTTTAGGCCGCTAAGAACATATTTTACAAACAGGCAAGGAGTCATCAACATCATAAAAAACTTGGTACATTTCTTTGCAGGTCATCAAAACTTCGGGAGATAATTCCAACAACTAAATGTTTACAGCTAAATATTATGACATGTGTCCGAGCATCAGAAGGAGTTCAGAAGGTGTTCGGAAGGATCAGGTAGGTTCCATCTTGCTCTGGTGACTAAGGTCTGCTCAGTAGTACTGAGTTGGCTCATCAAATGCTGTCTAGGCCAGGAGAAACCAGTTAGGATTGCTCCAACCTTTGTATGAGTGCTCAGAGTACTGAGTGGTTCTGCAAGTTGGCTCATCAAAGGCTGTCCGGGTGAGTTAATTCCGTTAGGATTTCTCCAACCGTTGTATGAGTGCTTGCAGCGTCCATCTTATGAATGGTAACCAGGGTCAGGTAACTAAGGCCTGCTTAGCCAAGTTTGGTGAAGGCTTTTGGCCAAGAAATCTGGGTTTGAGCTTGCATCTGGTTTTGAGCCAGCTGCCGGGCAAGTCTCAAAAAGCATTATTACATATATAAAGATGGAACTAGCTTCTGGGATCTGGCTCAGCTTCGAGAAAATATTTAAGTAAGGTAGCCGACATCTAAAGGGGTACATAAAGGGGGTGCTTTTTTCCTTTTTAGGTGTCACCTAGACACGCTTTATTGAGTCGGATGGATCTATTTGTGATTTACTCTGGGTGGCCACTGAGACTGGCTAGAGAAACCCCTGTTGGAAGCCATCGATTTGGAGGAGCTTTCTGCAATCTGACAAGGCTCATTTAAGTGCGAGAGGAAGGATTCTTGTTAAAAACGTGGAAGACAATAGTGAAAGATGAATTTGCATATGGAAAAGTGTTTAGCTGCTCAATGTATTATGCCCGAGTCAGAGTATACAGGTGTTAAGATTGAGTATTTTGAACAAGCAATTCAAGGAGATTAAATCAATTTCTTTAAGTAAAGAGTTTTGTAAAAACTTTCTCTATTTCTTAGCATCCAAAAATCACATGAAGATTTAAGGCATCTAGGCAACGATCCAAGCTCACAACCACAGGTTCACCAAATTAAAATGCGTTGAAAAAGTTGAAGAACTCCAAGCCCGCAGGTGTCTAAATTATTAGCCAAATTATATTAAAGAGGGGTCAAGCTACCACCATCTAGATCCGCCAAAATAAACTTCAACATCCAGTCCAATGAATAACACGAATGGAAACAAATGAATTCAGACATTAAAAATAGAATAGCAGCGGCGTGGGAATCCACCCGCGAAAGGAAATAGCCTTACAGTAGTTTCAAGGCCCAAAATAATATTAGCATGCTTTTTCCATGACCGGTCCACCTTCGGGGAATGACATGGATTGAACTATAATTATATATCACTTAGGGATGCTTGAATAACAACGTTTGATTGAAAGGTTATTTCATTAATTGTTGAAGGGAAGTTTTCTATTAGATAAAACACAAAAGAGGTTACCAGCTGTCAGATCGATTGCATCAAATCGCAATAGAAAGGCCATATTGATGAAAAAGCTACGGGTTATCACCGGTTCACTGAAAAACTAGAAGGAAACTCTAGTTTTACGCTAATTTTGGCTATCATCCAAAATGTAGATCTCAAAATCCCAGATCGTTGAATTAAAGTTTGAATGAAAAATGTTAAGGGTTATCAAGTATCAAATGATTTCTATAAGAGAGTATAAGAAAACAGAGTACCTAACAGCTACTTCCATTATTGAAGTTGTAGAATTGAAGCATCGATTAAGTATCTTCAACAAGCAGATCCAGATTTGAAGTGTTTGATACAAGAAATCCAAGATTTCATGCAATAATTTTAGTATGGTTGTCAGTTAGTTTCCCAAAAGTTTGCAGTAGTTAGTTGTTCTGTAAACTCTATATATTAGTTGATGAATAATGTAGAGGGGAGGAGGTACCAGGCAGGAGGCGGTGAGTTTCTGCAGAAGGGTCAAGAGGCTATTATGTATTTCTGTTGGAGGCCTGTAATTTAAACATGATTTTCTATTAGTTTGTGCAAGGTTTTAGTTATCATTATAGTCTGGCTATTTTGCAGTCTAAACAAATCTGCATTGTAGATTCATTTATATCGATGTTTTCCCTATGAATTCCTGTACTAAGATTTAATATCTCGGACTCCATCTTTGGAATGTTTTTGTGTTAATATGAGAATGAGCTGTTTGCTCCACATATTAACAATTTTCTTTGAACGACTGTCATTCTGATATGATTCTTCTTTAGGTCTGGTCATCCATTGTTATTGACAGAGCAAATAACTGTCTACAATTTCTCTATCTGCATATTCTTTGACCTCCTTGCACAACCTACAAATATCTAAATCCCAAACAAACAAATTTTCTAATTCAAGATGTCTTAAACATGCTCCTTTGCAGTTGATTGCATATTTAAGTACTAACACCTGCATTTCCTACTCTTCAACATTTATGAGTGGATTTTAAGTACTAACACCTACATTTCCCACTCTTCAACATTTATGAGTGGATATTATATCTCAGTGAGCTCTCTAATCCACAACCTGGTAACCCTTCATCTCTGGTATTGTTTTTGTTCTGTTTGTTCCTCCATAGTGTTAAATATGAACTTTCTAGTCTAAGGAATGGGACCCAGTGCACCAGAAATAAATATAAGATTGTTAGATTTAACTTATTGAGAATCTCCTCCTCGAGTTCCCATGTTTCTCAAAGGATTGAGTTGAAGCCTTGTCCTTAGTAGTTGCTTCTTGTTGAAAAAGAAAAAAACCTAATATGATCTATACACAGAGTGGGGAGAGAGAAAACACACTGGTGACCATAATGATAGACATCACACACCAAAAACCTAGTGTATAACGTGCCCGTGTTGAAGTGGGATCATGACCTTATGCATTAATTTTACAAGATGTGAAATTAATTTCACTTTAGAGACTTAAAGTGTCTTTTTTGATTTATTTAAGCCAGAGTTTGAGAGAAATTAATTTTTGGAGAGAACAAGTGCATTTATTCTCATGCATTGATCTTAAACCATAAGACTCAATGTGGTCCCTTTATCTTGTGTCCTTTCAGCTACCTTCATGAGCTAGACAAAAAGGAAAGGAAAAGCAAAGTGATAATCATTCCATGAGCATTTGGAGAGCAATTCAGCTTGACAAGAGGAGAGGCGTTTGGAGAGAGAGAAGAATGCAGGAATGAATCCCAAGGCAGATTCGAGCATCAAGAGGGCATGAATTTCTAGAGAGATTATGGCATGCAATTCAATGGAGGTCGTACAAAAATAAATGAGTAGGTTTATTTTTGTAGAAGTGAGCATGCATTCCTAGGCTTGTGGAGGGAAACGAAATCGAGAAGATTTAATTTTTGTTTAAGTGGGTACATTTACTAAGGAAGAAGAGAGACATTGTCATGAATTTCGAGAAAGCTTTAGATTGATTTTTTACAATCCAAATTGTGCTAAGAAGGCAAAAAAAATGAGGCTGTTTGTGCACAGAAAACGAGGCTACTGCAACATTGTTTTCAAGTAAGATAATTTGTCTTCATTGGTTGAGATAATTTCTACCTTCTGAATTTGTGAACTATTGTACTTTATTTTTGAAGAAGAAAATAATACAAGAACTGTCTCTCTTACAAGCTTTTTCCATAGGGTTTTTTCCCTAGGCATTTGCCCAAAAATTCTATAGTCTGAATTTTTTTATGTGTGTGACTGATTTTATTTTCTACTCATTAATTTTATAAAATTCTCATAGTGTTTCAAGCTACACAATTGGTTTATGAGTAAAACTTCACTTGCAACACTAGCTACAAAATTGGGGTTGGGCATTAAACTATGATGTTCTAAGTTAAACTTGAAACCAGGTTGGCAATATAAAGTTTTACATGGTATCATAACTTGGTCAAGGAGAAGTGAGAAGACTTTAAACAAAGCATTGAATATTCATAATTTAGAGAGACCTTTATTTTTTTCACCATGCAAAATTGTTGGACTTGCATTTTCAATGAGATGGCCACTGGGTTGAGGATAGAGGACAGATTGGATGAGGCAACCAATTTCAGTCCTTGGAAAGCAAGAATGTGTTGGTATTATAGGAGGATGAGCTGGGGGGTATCGTGAATAGCATTCAAGCTAATCCCATGGTGGTGCTTGCAGCTACAAATGCAGCAGTTAAGGCAACCTATGACAATAAGAAAATCAAGGTTAAGATAATTATCCTTGATGATGTTAAAGATCATGTCATCCCTCATGTGACTAGTAAGGAAATTGCTTATCAAATGTGGGATGCCTTAACTCGTATGTACTAGAGTTCCAATGAAAACTTGCAGATGGTATTGAGAGAGAAGTCGAAAAGCATCAGGATGGATAAATCTTAAAATTTTACATCTTACCTTACTAGGATCACATAGGTGAGAGATGAGTTTGGAGCAGTTGGGGAGGTTATACCTAGTCATGAGCTAGTGCTGAAAACCATGAATGGTGTGGCCAAGACTTGGGTTGTGCTTATGGAGGCCATTGTGGTTAGGGACAACTTTCCTTCTTGGGATCATCTTTGGGATGACTTTGTTGAGGAGGAGACCTATAGAGGATATGTGTAGGGAAATTCATCTCACAGTAAGGACGATGAGGATAATTTGGACTTGACAACTAAAGCGAAGAAGAAGAAGTCCAATAAGGGTCCCATGGATGGGGCTAAGTAGCAGGGTGATCAAAATAAATACTTGAGAAAAGTGAAATTCTTTGCTTACTACAAGTTTGGCCATTATGTTGGACAATGTTCGAAGAAGAAGAAGAAGAAGCAACATACAACAACTGTTGTGGAGATTGATGAGTACACATTATGGTTTGAGAGAGATTTTTCTCTATGTGCTGGTCATTCAAAGAGAGCATCCATTACCAACACTGATGTAGAGGAAGAGAGAGAGAGAGAGATATTACTCTCTGTTGGTTGGTGATTCCTTAAGTGCATCCACCACGACATGCACTTGGTACATTGATAGTGGATCTTGTATCCATATGGCATGTGTGCATGATATGTTTTCAGAGTTCACATACACAGGTTTGGATCTGGAGGTGGTGTTTGGAGATTACACAATTGTCATAGTAGTTGGGTGAGGGACTATCACTTTTCAAAGGGTGATCCAGGAGGATCTCCAAAAGGGTCAATTTTTAAACTTAGCAAAACCATAATTAGAACATAGAGTTCGCCAAGAATATTCTAACGACATTCGTTTCACTCAAAATGGATTCCAACCAAGAAAGTTAAAGTGTTTTGAAATTTTGCCAAAACATCATTTTGAGGTGCATGCAAGAAATAATGGGGTGCCACATGGCACCACTGAAAGGGTGACATGTGGAATCCATACTATGTGTACCATTCCCATGTGGAAACCCCACGTGGTGCCATATGCTAGTGATGGGGCGGTGAAATGGCATTGATGTGTCACCCAAGTGGAAATGATTGGGCACATGCATGGATCAATCCTAGTGTGACATGTGGCCCAATCCGGGCATGACATGTGTCACCCTCGAAAAGACAAAAAATTTGTTGAAAACAAAATTGCACTCGACGAGATTTGAACCAGAACCTCCTTATGAAAATCCCAAGTGCCTTACCACTACACCACATTATGATTTGTATTTATGGTGTGACAAGATATATATTTGAGTTTGAATACAATGATGGTTGGAGGTAAGGAAGGCTGACTAGCCTTAGAAACTAGCTGCACCTATTTTAAAACATTTTTGAACGGTTTCAACAGGAATTATATATATAGTTCTAACGACACATGCTATATGGTAAAAAATCCAACCAAAAATGGGAGCTTGTGGGGTTTGACCTCGAGACTCCTGACCAACCAATTCCCCATGAATTTCTCTCCAACCAACATGCAAGCAGTTTCGTAGGTAACTTTGTATGGGAAAACAATATTTAAATTTTCCTTTGTCATTACACTGGGGGAGAAGACCAAGCACTGAAGGCCAAGGGCATGTGTGGAGGAGCCAAGGGTAGGAACATAGATCGAGGTCCATACAGGAACGCAGACTGAGATTTGTACATACCATACATCTATAGGCACTGCAAGATGGTACTTATGGGTTGTAGGCTTTTTCATAGGGTCAATTTTTCAACGGCTTATGAGTATGTAGTGTTTTATGTCAATTCTTGTCGTATTAGCCTTCTAAACGTAGTGGTGTAGTCTGTTTTCTATTATGAGAAGCCTAATTGTAGGTCTTATCCATATTTGAGGTATACTGATGTATTTTTCCATTTCCTAAGATTTATAAAAAAAGGTGTCCCCATTAAAGAAGAAAGACTGAAGACATAGTCCATCTTGGACGAACTCTGTTAACAAATTTATGGATTTTGTGTTTATGGCGTGTTCCTCTATTTGGTTATTCTTCATAGTTGTGCACAATTTCAGTTTTTTTTCCATGCTCTTTTAAATATCAATCCATGATAAGTATAAGAATAAAAAGATCCCAATCACGTGGTATCCGAGTATGATTCTATGACTTTGGATTGTGAGTGTGAATGATAACCAGGGACAAGCTCAAAAGAAAAGAAGGTGAATTAGTGACTTACGATCCTGAGATTGGACATGTACAACATAAGAAAAAGAAGAAGAAGGTACAAGAAGAGGATGCAACTTCACTAAATTAGGAATATGGAGAAGAGCCTCCTAAACCTCCATCTCCATCCTCCAGTTCAAGATATTCTTCTTCCTCCTCCTCTCATCATTCTAGTTTTCATCATAAAAATGCTTCTAAAAAGGCATTATTGAAGCTTGATGTAAAGTCTAATTTGCCCATATTAAACGGAGAATGAATTGCAGGAAAAAATTAACATTTGTATGAAACAAATCAAGGTTTATTTCCATGTGCAACAGATTGAAGAAGAATAGGTCAAATTTCAATTGACATCTCTTCGATTATCTGATAAAACTCTCGTTTTATGGGAGAGCAAGCTTAAAAAAGGCACAATGGTAAACTTCTTTCCTCATGGTCTGAATTTACTTCTGCATTGAGAAAAAAAATTACCCATAGGGTTTCATTCAAAAGGTTATGATGGAATGGTGTTAATGGAAATTATCAATCAACGTGGACAAATATGGTTTCCCTAGTCTAAATGGTTTAGATCTAGAACAAAACATACACAGCCATGTAAACCTTTTCCTAGATTATTAAACTACTTGAATGTAAGCACTTTCATTAATTTTAATGGGCATCGGCCTTGTCAGCTTGAAGGTTTTGCGATCAAACTATGCAACATAGAAACCTACAAAGAGCATAAAGAAACAAGAAGCAACGTGAAAGCAACAAGATAATCCAATGATCCATGCTAATGACTAAGGAAAAAAACAATAAATAATATTACACAATGTTTATGGGAAAGGAAAACATGTTTGTATTAATAAAATATAGGAAATAATACAACCATAGCCTTGGTGTTGAAAGTTTTTCCGAAGATATCCTTACCTTAAAGCTTCACCTAAGCTCCAATGGGTTCAAAATAAGGGTTTTAAACAATTTCTCCAACATTTGGGTGGTCTCACTCTTCTCTTCACTACTCAACCATGAGGGGTGAGCAATAATTTATAGGGAAAAAGGGATATAAGGGGTTGAGGATTCCAAGGAGAAGGTGAAGGGATTAACCCCATGAGGTCAGGCATTCGACTGCCACTCATGTTGATTATTTTGGATAAGCCTCCATGAGGGATTCCTTCTGGAATATTCTTGAAAAATTCTCTTTTTTTTTCCTTTTTACGAAGGGTGCCACACTTTGTCAACCTAAAACAAGCGTTGATCAGGTGTGGCACATGTTGTAATAGGGTAGAAGTTGTCAATGACGCTTCTTGTCAATGTGTAAGGTGCCTTATTAGGCTCTAGCGCTTCTTGTCAATGTGCAAGGTGTGACATTATTGCAAACAATGGAAAAAATGGAAAATTTTCTTTCCAACCAATTTGGCATTGCATACTTCAGGGATTGAGGAAAACAGATAGGTACATATCTCATGATCACGGTGATGATGAGATTTAGGTGTAACAGATTGCCCCCAAAAGTACGAGGCTAGAGGGATATGATAGGAGAGATAATTTTATAGAAAAAAGGTATGGCATTGCGGCAAAGGATTACCGATCAAAAACTTGTCAACAACAATCAAGAACTTTCTGTAGTACAATATACACTGATACATGTGTCCAAAATGACTCATAACATGGATGCCAACCAATACAATGCAGATCCATGTGAAGAAACTCAAGTCATGGCTATGGAAATACAATGAAGATCCATGCCGAAGGACTCAAATTTGGACATAGCTACCAGGAAATAGAGTGTAGATCTATGTCATAATGAGTCAAATATGAGCATAGATCTATGCAATAATGACTCAAATATGAGCATAGCCACTAGACACACATTGTGGATCTATGCAATGACACATATAAAATACTCCATCGCAACTTGGGAAAGCAGATATTATGAATGAAATGCCTGAAGAATACCTAGGGTCTTTGTTACAGAGAAAACTTCCTATGGCTTGGGGTGTACCATAACAGATAGAGTAACCGCATAAATCAATCCCTTCCCAATATGCAAGAGAAATAAAACATCTAACACTAAAGGATCTTGAAACATACCTTATTCCAGATGGTTGATGTAGATCCCCGTTGAGCTTTTCCAATCTCGCTTGTGTTAACAATTTTCTCTCTCAACAATCAGCAAACAAGACAAGCATGCTATATAATGGTGTTAGACCTACTCTAGCATATATAATCAATAATGTATAAGCAATTAAAAGCATCCATGGATTCAATATTCATTTAAATGCACATCATTTTACAGGAAAATATATTTCTATTAATAGAAATAAGAGATTACAAGAATGACAACCTTTGTCGGCACGTCTTCGAACCGGAGAAACTGAGTCCTCCACCTGGGCCTCCACCACCTCAATCCTCCATCTCTTGATAGCAAGCTCACAAGAAAAGGCAAGCTTGGGAATAACGCCAAGTGCTCCAAGGGACAAAGGGATGCAAACTCAAGTATAAGCAAGCTACAACAACAATGGACTATAGTTTTCTTGCTCTTCAATTCCTCCTCTCTTCAATGTATCCAAAGGGTTTCTTATATAGTGCTTCAATGGGGTAATAGAAGGTCAAATATGGGAAATCTCGAGGCATATGGAAGGCCAAGAGACAAGTGACTCAGATCCACATCAAGGAAAACTCCAAAACGTTTGGCCTTTTGCACACATCCCGATGTATGCAGGTTTAAGGGTTATATCCGCGTGTATATGAGAGAAAGGGTTTAAAAGTCACGTATGGAAAATAACAAGTGTTTTTAAGGATGATATTGGAAACATCAAAGGTACAAAAATAGTCCATGGGGTCCAAAGAGTCTGCAGAGGGATAGAGAAGGCCATAAATGTGTGATCTACCATGTGTGGTAAAATCAGCTGTAACATATGCCCCCTAATGTGTGAGGTCAGAGGGGTGATACGATGGCCGAAATACATTATAAGTCCATCCCAGAAGTGGAGTGATGAAGAACCAGCTGGAAGAACCATCCATCCAACAATATAGTACAAATATCTTTGCATATGACTGCAAGTACATACAACATCCCCAGATACATAAGAGTACAATGGCCATGAATAGGCATGATACAAAATATGACATGTGTGGTCATCGCCACGTACAATATAGATATATTAGAATCTCCATGATGAAGATATACAAAGGATCATGATCTCCATGAAAGCTGAATATATACAATGGATCAAGATCTCCATAATGGCTGAAGATATCTGACATACACTGGAATCAAGTCACGAGAGCTTAAATCTCATGAACAATGGCACGATCAAGGAGGTAGCATATCAGAAATGCCACTAATCTGAAAAGTATTCTACACAATATGATACAAGTACATGTCCTACTATGTGAATAGAGGTGTCGAGGTCGAACATAGTAGTCCATCATTTGATTACCGGTCATTGATGTATACCATTAATAGACGCGAGATCACTCACCGATAATGAAAATGGGAATCAAGGTACTAGAGTGCAATCTAATAAGTGTGAGTAAATGTGTTGAGGTCGAACACTTGAAAGAATCCATCGATCAGGGGACATTGATGTATTCCCAAAATTGTCGATGGCGAGAGAACCTACCACTGATGACTGTAAGTCTCAAGGCACTCAAATGACTCTAGACTCCTATCCCAGAATAAATGATCTAAAGTCGATGGGATGAAATCTTCCGGAAGGAGGACATTAAGGCATCCCCCATCATCCAACACGAGGTACTTAGCAAAGCTGTATAATGTGGAAGGACTTGATCATAATGTGCACGAACCAGTAATAGTACCGGGAATGGCCGACATGGAAAGTCAAGAAAACTGAGGAATGGCTAACTCAGGCTTAAAATTCCTTCAAACAAGAGCATAAAGGAGAATGGTTACTGAATGTAGGTAGCATAGAATCAATATACAAAACTGGGACATCTCTAGGACACAGGAGGCATCAACAGAGGCTCCATAGGGACTAGAAGCTTAACCAGTCGGTGGAGATAAACTCAGAGAAACGAGTATAGCTCCTAAAGTCAAACTATTAACCCAACCAACGGATGTGATATATAGTGCTCTGTTCAAAGGCGACATGACTCAACTGTTGCCAAAGATAACATCTTTTCCTGTCTGGATTTTTGGTTTTTTGATTTTTTTGGACTTTTTCAAATATTTTGAAAAGCTTGAAAAAGAATAAAAGTGATTTATAGTTACAAATCTAGGAGGAGACGAGTGTCAATGGGCAAACAAACTAGTTCCAAGCAGTAGAACATACCTATTCTCAATGTAAGGAAACATGTGTAGGATAACAACACTCGGGGGAAAGTCCCCTCCCGGTAAAAATGGGGAATCAAGCTACAAAAGATATATAAAATGGCTCTGCTTGGCAAGACATGAGACAAGATCAGTCTATATGGCTGATAATCAAAGTCAGGGAAGCTGGCATAAGGCTCAATAAGGCAAGCAAAACTCATGATAATGCAATTACAACTTGACATAAGGGAGTCCCGGGGAAAAGGTTAACAAAAAGATCAAGAGGAGTATGAGGCTGTTGTGCAAAGTCATGGCGATACTATACAAAGGACTCCCCCACCCTAAAGGAAAAATGTCGACATGGGCACCAAATGCAAAATAGGAGCTAACTAGAGTACCCATGTATGGTCAAGCTCTACCATTCACATCATGTCACTTCTAAAAGAAACAAGAAGGTTCTGTGACAAGATAGAATGGGTTCATACCTACGGTTATAATGAAATGGTCATAAGGTCATGAAAAGTGAAAATGGATGTGAAACCTAACCTATATGTCAGTTTAGACATAATACCTAAAATCGTCACAAACGGGTCAAAACCACGGTCAAACCTCGCTCAAAACGGATTCCTACATCATCAAATTAGTTCAAAATGGTCCAAAATGGTTAGAAATGGTCAAAACTATAGAAAGTGGGTAAAAAATTTCAAAAAAATTCTATAAATAGTAAAAAATTTTAAAATTCCATATCATTTGAAATTTTTACCCATTTGAGCTCAAAACTTCCAACATGAATTCCGGGAGCATCATCTGACGAAATTTGACACCGTTTGATCTAGGTAACTCCTCATATCCTCCTCTTCCCATTTCATGCAAATTTTTTAAGTTTTCATGGTCCAATTAATTTTTTAGGCCATCCCAAGTTATGCGTTTCGACCCACGCGGGTATTGGGGTTTTTTCCACGGTATAGGGCTTGCCACACGCAGAAAAAACACCCAAACCCGTGTACATATGCGGCTGTTCTACAAACAGTCACGTATGAGGCTGCAAATGAGGTTTTCAAGGGAAAATTCTAATCAAAACTCTTGTTTTTTTTGCAGGATGGTGTTAGAGTGGAGGGAGAGAGAACATGGTGATGTGGAAGAGGTTGTGCAAGGTGATTTAATGGCCCAACAAGCATTACAGGCGTGTGGTTTGTATAAGTTTTGGTGTCTTGGCATCCTAAGGGCCAAACCAAGACTCCTCCAATTGCTAGTGGATTACTGGGATCCAGACTCTGAGACTTTTCACATTGACAGGGTGTCCCTCACCATTGAAGTTGAGGACATATACTTTATCATTGGTTTATCCTGACGAGGAGAGGTGGTAAATCTTCGATCTTGTGGGCCAGGAGGTGGATTGATGATTGATGAGTACATTGCGGTGTACTGCTTTCTGGACATGAAAAAGGTTGGGAGTCAAATCCTGAAAAACTCTATCTAGGTTTTGGGACTAAAGGCCATAATATTGGCATTAGGCAGGATAGCTGGATTAGCTTCACTCCCCCAGGCCTCTCGGCCACTGATGTTCTATGCGGTGGAGTGTATGATACCCACAGTGTATGACTGGAGCACTGCACTGTTGAGCAACATGAAGCAACAAATCAGTGAGTGGAAGATGGGAAGGGTGCGAAACTTTAGTTTTAGCAGCATACTAAGCACGTTCTTCTTTGAACATGTACCAGGGCTAAGCCCTAGAGTGGACATTCCTCAACACAGAGTTCGAGATTTGACCCAACCACATTGGGAAAATGTTATGCGCAGACTGGACGGAGGTAGGGTGCGTAACCCCTACCTAGCAGACTTCTTTCCATTGTGGCAGAGGCAGATCATTGCCATCGATGACTACCCCTATGCAGGGATAGACTTCCATGGAGATCCGGACATGCCCCTACCACCAGGAGTGACATATGGTGACATAGGTAACGAATCCCAAACCCACTTTTTAAGTTTTTTGAATTTTTTTTTGTGTTTTTTGATATATTGACTCAAAATAAATGTTTTGGTGTGATGACACATAGTGACAATCTGTCATGTGTATGTAGATGTTGGGCCACGACGACGGGATAGTTTCCCTTGTCATCGACAGAGGGGAAGAGGAGACGATATCATGGATGTGGATGTGGAGCAGACACTCCAAATAATTCACACAAACTTTGTACGCTTGACGCACAAGGTACCCATGGCGCAAGTCGAGGACTTTCCTGAGGCCATGCAGCGCCAGGTGGTTGGTGTACCACAAGCATGGGTTCGATTATTTCGATGGCTAGCTAGAGCCGTAGTGTGATAACACGATCAGAACCCCCCTCCTCCTCCTCAGGCTTAGAGACCTGAGAGTATTCCTTTTTGTACGACTATGTAATATATTTTGGTGGCTCGGAAGCCCCAATTTTTTATTATGATAGTTATGTATTACGACGTCACTTTTTGGATGTTAATGAAAAAAACTTTTATGAGATCAATTTTATTTATTTACATGTGTGCAAAAATGTATGTTTGTGATATGCTTATGGTCTATGAGACAAATGCCAATCTAACACATAGTTAGCATATGAGTCAGCAACTTGATTAAAAATTCTTGAAACATGAATGTATGTTATATTCTCAAATTGTCGTTTTACCAATCTCACACGTAAGAATCTTCGTAATAATATCGGATCCCTAATATGATACAAGCCATTAAGCTGTGAAACCACTAACTGTGAATCAAGACGTACCTCAAGGGAGAGAACACCATGTGAAATGACATCCCACAATAACTCAATAACGACACTATATTTAGCAACATTGTTCAAAGAAGGTTGTAAACATACGCCTCCTGAAGACAATACTTGACCCATAGGAGTATAAATCACCCAAGCAGCCAAAGCTGAGTTTTGAGTATGACGGCTAGAACCATTGGCAAATCCTATGTAAACATAAGACTCCATCGACATTTTCCATAAGAAACGGAAGCTAATCAACAAACCTGATCACCATAAGAAAACCTAACTATGTAGCTCAAAAACTGTACAATAATATACAACAATCAGCCCTGACTGAAGATCATGCATAGTATTTTTTAAGATAGAGCCCATTTCTAGGCTCTGCCAAGGATGTCCCTTCATAATCCACTAGCTCATATGCTCCCTTCTCTAACACATGTTTGACCACGTAAGGACCATGCCACATGGGATTAAACTTCCCTGCCCCCAAGGGTTCTTTAGCTTGATCCCACAAAAGGACCAAATCACCTTCACTAAACTTCCTCAGATGGACAGACTTGTCATATTGGACCTTGACACAACGCTTATTTAATTCTAGATCCACTAAGGCATCTCGGCACTGCTCATCAAGTTGCTCTAAGTGGACCAAACATTCTTCCAATGTGCAAGTGTCTGGTAAAAGCTCTATAGCTAGATTTAGAGAAGGGATTTCACATTCAATCGACAAGATAGACTCCACCCCATGTATAAGCTGATATGGAGAGAAACCGGTGGCAGTATTAACTATAGTTCTATAGGCCCACAAAGCAAGATATAACATGATATGCCAATTCATCTTTCTTTGTGCGATGGTTCATTGGAGATGGGACTTAAGTGATTTATTCACTACTTCAACCTGTACATTCGCCTGAGGGTAATAAGAAGAGGAGTGCTCCTGCTTATACCCTAACTTTGAAGCCAAATCTTCCATCATTTTATTCTGAAAGTGCCTACCATGGTCAGTGATAAGATCTTTCGGAATGCCGAACCGAGTAATAATTTGGTTGAAAATGAAATGCACAGCTGTCTCACCATCAGATTTAATCGTGGGCATAACCTCTACCCATTTCGTGAAATAATCGACAACCACTATAATGTGATGATGCCCCCTAGTTGAAGCTAGGTTGCAATCCATAAAGTCAAGCCCCCACTTGCTGAAGGGACCGGCAGTGACAATAGGATGTAACAGGATTGGATACGAGCGCATATTGCATGCAAACACCTGGTAAGGGTCACCACTTCTTGACCGCATTAACACAATCTTTGAAGATCATCCGCCAAAAATATCCTACTCTCAAGATTTTTTGGCCTGTAGAAAGGCCAGATAAATGACCACCACATGCCCCTCCGTGGCAATCATTCAGCACAAACTCAGCTTCATCATGGGTTAAACAACGATGCAAAATGGAATCTACCCCACGGTGGTACAAAGTTTTATCCACTATAAGGTAGTTCTTAGCTACATGATGTAATCATCGTCACTCATCTCGTGAAAGGTGAGGAGGGACCTTCAACATTTGCAAATATACAATGATATCCCCGTACCACGGGTCCAAATTTGAGATAAGGAAAATATGCTCATCGACAAATGTATCCTCATAAACCTCTTCCTCCTCCAAACTTGGAAAATCAGATATGAGCTCCGCAAAGATCAAGGATTTCTTCAATTTTGCTGAAACAAATTCAAGATCAAAATCTTGCAAAATAACAATCCATTTATTGTATTTTCCCCCAATCATCCTTCTAGTGAGGATGGACTGAAATGGATTGATATGAGCTACAACCAAGGTTCGACGAAGGAGAATGTAATGCCTTAATCTTTGAACCGCATGAACGGTGGACAAGGAAAGCTTCTCCACATGGGAATAATGGATTTCCACATCAATAAGGTTTCAGCTCAAATAATATATGACATGCTCATGGAGTTCCTCATCCTCCTGAACCAAAACCATACCAACCGTCTCCATGGACGTGGCCACATAAATCAAGAAATCATGGCTATAGTCAGGTAGACTAAGCATGGTGGCCAATGCTAAGGATTGCTTAAGAGCATCAAAGGACTCCTGGGCTCACTCATCCCAGCAAAAAGGAGTGTCCTTCTTTAAAATACACATAAAGCCTTTAGTCAAGTTGGCAAAATTAACCACGAATCTCCGCAAGAAATTTGCCATGCCTTGCAAACACTGAAGGTGTCTAATATTAAGCGGGGGGGACAATTGAAGTATTACCTCAACCTTTAAGGGATCGACTCTTATACCCTCCCTAGATATGATGAACCCTAGCAAGTGACCAACAGTCATGCAAAAGATGCACTTATGAGGATTTAACTGAACCTGGTAATGGCGGCATCTTTTGAACACTAACCTCAAATGGTATGGATGACACACTCTCAAATGAGAATGAGTAGCAAGGTCATCCAAATACACTTCGATAATCGTTTTGAGATCATGAAAAATTAAGGTCATAGCCTACTAAAATGTAGCTCTGGTGTTTTTAAGGACGAAAGGCATCTTTCGATATGCAAAAGTACCCCAAGGACAAATAAATGCAGTCTTATGTTGATCTGAATCTGATTATATCTAGAAAAACCATCCATGAAGGAGAATACCTTTCTTCCCACACACTCATCCAAAATCTGATCAATAGATGGTGTGGGAAAATTATCCTTAGGACAAGGATGATTTAAATCACGAAAATCAATGCATATACTGATCGCTCCCAGCTTCTTATCAACCGGAACATGATTTGAAACCCACTTCGTTAGGGGAATGAGATAGATAAAACCAGATTTTAATAGTTTATTTATCTTAGCCTTAATGTCAGGTGCTTTTCTAGGATTCACCGCACACAAACGTTGTCGAACCGGCTTTGCATTCAGATAGGTATTAATCTCATGTTCAACAATACGAGGTTCAATACCTGGCATTTCATCGTATGACCAAGAAAATATGTCACAAAACTCTTTAAATAGCTCAGTATACTCCTTGATCTCATCAGGGGAACAACTCGTCCCAATATAGACGTACTCAACTTTTCCATGATCACGAGAAATATTTATAGGAATAGTAGGTGATAAATTTTCCATGTTCCCATCGGCCATCTGACCAGGAGAGCTCAATGGAACCACGGGACTACCAATCTTCTCACTAAGAATATCCCTAAAGTCATCACACTCCATACGGTCGAGTTCAGGAAGAAAATACGATCGATGATGTAACTCTTCCCAAGGTGGCTCAACCCCAAACATGGCCTCAATAATGGCTTCATCCAATGGAAAAACATCGTCGAGGCAATCATGTGCATGAGAGGACTCAACTGCCCATGTATGCAACACATACAGGTCCTCCTCCTTTGTCCATGAAGAGGAAGGACTAGGCTTTGTAACTTGACCAAGATTTTCTTGGTATGCTGCCATCATTGTAGGAAATGACACATCTATTTTGATAGGTCCAATCGAAGGACTCGGTGAAGGAAGAATCCAAGGATCTTCCATATGAGTAGTGTGAAAAGACACCGAATTCAATGAGGACAAAGCCCCACCAAAAATAGATTCGATCATAAGAATGGGCGTAGGACAGCTAAAGGTTCCTATAAGAGATGGATGCATACCCACACCCACACTCCCAGTTGCTGACTGAGAATGATCGATAATCGAGATAGAAGTTCCCGATGATGCATTAACACTCGGATTACGGAATGACGTATGATCAATCATAATGATCTTCCCATTAAATGGAAAGCATACAACTTGAAAGAGAGAAGAGGCTACAACTTGCATACTATACATTCAATTCTAGCTGAGCAAAATATTGTAGTCAAGGGGTGCATCAACCACCTCGACCTCGATTGCAATGGTCTTCCCTCCCAATTGGAATTTAAGAGAAGGAAGAATCCCGTGCGGCCGAAATGATCTACCATCAAAAGCTGTCAACATAGTAGCGGATTGAGACAACTCAGGAGAACCCAAACCCTTCCAACATGACAAAGACATCATGGAAGCAACAACGCCTTCATCAATAACGGTGCGTTTGAGAGTCATATTAAGACACTCTACATGAATCAAAAGAGACACGTAGTAAGGCAAGTGAGGCTGCATTCCCATGGTTTCAAATTTGATAACGGAAGAAGAGTTATCATCATTAACCCTGAGAATAGAAAGCAAGGCTCTCCTCTGCGGAGGACAAGTCTGAAGTACTTCAAGCACGGATATCACACAAGGAGTTTGGCCCAAATCCTCGACAACGGAATATTTTTGGGTGGCTCGGGAATTAGGATTGTGCCGTGAACGCTTTAGGACTCCCTTAGGAATGCGAGGTGCAACTTTAGGTTTATCCGTAGGTTTTTCGATATGCAAAGGGCTCTCAGGTAGAGAGGGTTCCTTTCCAAGGTTCATCTGTGATGAACCATAATCCTTTGCACAAGTCACAATCTTAGTAGTGCGCACCATGTTGACGCAACCATGACCAGTATTGGCCTTCGATGGATTTTGATCTCCACTTGATGCACAATGAGGATCAATGGTCCTTGAGTTCATATTTTGATTGTTGGGTAAAGGTTTAGTTAGCACGGCTGGGCCCTGTGCTATGAACCTCAAGGCATCTTCCATATGAGGGCACAAATGAGTGAGGTGGTCCTCCTTACATAACTTGCAAGGAAACTTTACCTTACGTTTAGTCTACTTGTCCCCCCCAGCATTACGAGCATTCTTGTCATTATAATTAGCATTTTCATTCTTATTCCCACCCTTATGATTATTTTTCCCTTTTTTCTTATTCCTTCCAGACTGCTAGTTGCCCTTCTGGTTCAACGATTTCATGGAAAGTACACTCACCGATTGGGTAGGTTGAGACAAAGCCATGGATTGTCTCAACGTGTATTGATTAATTGACAATTGGCTCACTTGTTTCACAACTGAATCCGCAGGTTTGGTACTTGTACAGCCCACAATGCCATCGAGATGTGGCCCAAGTTTGATCTTGGGATCGAAACTAGATCGCGGAGCATTAGGTATAATCTCATACAAAATTTTGGATTGAGCGTAGATGAAATCCAACTCTTGTGCCCTAAAGATTGCTTGTTCCTCATTTTGGACTCTGGATGTAGAAACATCCTTCGCGATGTAAGGTAACAATGACTTGAGGAATCGCTCAAGGAGAAATTTCGGTGGTATAAAGGCTTTAATCAACCACTTCCGTCTACGCCACTCTTGAATATGATCTGAGATATGTGTGGCTTTATCTTGTCAAAATGTCTACAAGAGTTTGGTACCAACGTTGTAACGTACCGATAGCTGAAAGTGATTGAGGAAAGTCATGGCAAGGTCATAAAATAAAATGTATGCCCCCCTTGGTAACTCTATATACCATTTTTCTACAGGCCGGGTGAGGGTGCGTTGAAATAGCCTTAAACAGATTGAATCGTCATGTAAGGAATTGGAAGAGCACCAAAGGTGAAAAGTAGTGACATGCTCACTAGGATCTTCTCCAGCTTTACCCTCGAATTTGGGAATGTTCGAAGGAAGCTTGTTATGGATAGCCGACCAGGCCGGGTCATGAGATACCAGATTGTTCATAAGTCTTGATAAGTCAAGTAAGCTCAACATTGTGAGGAAAGGGAGCCTAGGTTGAGCTGGTCTATGCCACACTCCTTGATAGTTTTGGTTCATGTAAGGATGATTGCTATAAATACCATGGCCTTGGCCATAATAACCTCTTCCCATTTGACTCGTATAGGGCTGCATAGAAGCATTGTGATGTGGGGTACCTTGATTATGCGGTGTTACCAAGCCATAATTGGAAGAGTAAATAGGTTGTTGATAACCGTACCCATAGGGTTGATAGTTCTATCCATACTGCGGTCCATAAGACTGTCTATGAGAAGCTCCATAAGGTGTCCCTTGGGATGTACCATGAGAATGTCCATAGTTAGGGATATGGGGAAATCCTTGATATGGACCATAAGACGATCCAAAAATAGGGATATGACCTCTCGACACAACAGGAGGTACTTGACTCTGAGATACTACCGTTCGAGCAATCGCACTATGAACATGGCTAGTAGCGATATTCTGGCCGGAAGGACCATGTGAATGAGGGGGAGGAAGGGTTGTCAAAAATGCATTCAAAGGAGTAGGGTTTGAGGATGAAGGGACATGTGAAGGGATGTAAGTAGTGTTCCCAATGGTCACTCATCTCGGTTCTAGTATCCACATATGATTACTAACACTAGCTTTAGGACAGACATGTGAAGTTGCTTCCACTGCTGGGATGGAAGGTGCAATGTGACTAGTGCTCCCAAATCTCTCCGCATGGAAAGGAATAGGAGTGCCCCTAGGCATAGTGCTAGGTTCAACTTTCAACTCGACATGATGTGCTGGATCAGGTGTAGGGATATCAGACATGCCATAAAAAACATGATTAGTGCTTGTGGGTTCATAATGAGTCTCGTCGCCTGGTAACCAATACCGGTGACCTATGAATGAGGGATCATAACCAGAATGTGAAGGTATTTCTGGTGAAGGATCATATACGGGAATAGGATCTTCCTCCCCAACATCATGAGGTGGATAGGAAATATCTGGAATCTCATCCTCATGATCTCCCATAGTGTGTGAATCAAAGTGAGAATTAGTCCACCCGAACTGTCTGTTTCTCTCTCCAAAAGGAGGAGGAGACGTGGAAGGTGGAAGTCCTGCTAAACAATGAGAACTATGAAGTGCCACACTCGAATCCACAATGAATCAAAAAATGAAAAGACTCGATCTAATTATGCAAACCCTAGGAAAGCTAGCATGCACAGAGCATACACCTATAAAATGTAAAGCCAAATCGCAAGAAAACAAGGGTAGGATATGTGAGCTCCTGAATGAAGCAGGTATGTCTCACCTAGGAGAGGCTGGAGACTCCCATACATAACAAGAAGAGGTTTGTAACCAATATTAGTGGTCCTCAGCTTCAACACATATAGTGATTGTGCTGTTCGACCCCCACCTGGCCAGGACACCTGCAGAATAACCTCTACAAAGTACCCCCTTGATAACCTAGGTGGGATTGACCGTATGGGTAGGGTAGCAATAAATAAGGTCACCTCAATATAATCAATGCTCAAGCGGACATTCATAGGTGGGATTGACCGTATGGGTAGGGTAGCAAAGCCCGAAACTCTCGAAAGAGCCCCCAAATATGAATACAATCCTGGAAATATCTCCGGTGCTACTCACACTACTACATTTTGACCAAAAATCCGACGACTATCATGTCGGATTTTCGACACTTCCCTGTCGCATGTACGACACTTTGATTTTTTTTTAAGCGTCGGAAACTTGTCGTCAATTATCCGACACCTAAGTAACCGTCGGTTAAGCGACACCTTAACAACCGTCGGTTAAATTTAACGCGTCGGTTAAGCGACAAAATATTTTCGACAGTAGTAAATTTTTTTTTGAGAAAATAACCTTATACCGTCGGTTAAGCGACATAAAGGCCGTCGATTAAGCGATGGTATAGTCAATTTTTTTTTAAAAATTACCTTTATTCCATCGGTTAAGCGACGGATATAGCCATCATTTCATCGGTAAAGCGACAGTTAGAGGCGTCGCTTAACCGACGCTTGTGTCTGTTTTAAAAAAAAAAAATACAAAAGATCGTGTACAGGCCCTATAGAATTTGGTCTTTGGAGGCACCGAGCAACAACGGTGGCTTCTTGGATCTTGGTTCTTGAGACGGACAAGAATTGGAAGAGGTTTAATCCATTGGTTCTTGATGGGGAAACATAAGGTTTCATCGATGTTTTCCTTGGCGTCAATGTTCCGGAAGAACAAAGAAGACAAGAGCGGGAAAATAAAGGGGTTTTCGACGGACAGTATTCTGGAAGATGTTCTTGCAGAGATTACTCCTGATGCAGCCGATAGGGAAAAGCGAAGGAGGCGAACATGCTTAAAAAGTGCAGCAGCTTTAGGGAATACATTTACCAATAGTATTCAGAGTTCTCCCCAATATTTTTCAAGCCTGCCAGAATATCAAGTGAGTGAAGTCTCTTGGGAGCCGTGTATTAATTTGGAAAGCAGGAAGAAACTTCCCTTTGTTGAAACTGTACATGAATCTGCACCGTCTGAAACAACAGAATGCCAAAATTCTAAGTTAGCAATGGAGGACCAGTGTGGTTCTGTTCAATTTCCAATTAATCTTGCTGAAGATCCAAGTTGCAAGGAGGATGACTTAAAGCCCAAGGTTATGCTATCTGACAATGGCGAGGCAATTTCAGTTGATGGTGAGTTGGAAGTAAAGGTTGAGAAGGATGATAAGGAGAAATGTGTATTGAATGCTCTAATTGGCTGTGAAAATTCATCTGCCAAAGCAACTGCCGACTGGCAAGCAGTGTGGCAGGGTGGAGATGAAAAAGTGGCAAAAGTTGGAGAGACTGATGACCGTTTAACTTCTGAAGATGTGAATGATCTACCATTGGAGTCAGATGGAGCTTTGATTTTTTACCTTATTGATGCATATGAGGAAGCTTATGGAGCTCATCCTGGTACAATATATCTATTTGGCAAGGTGAAATTCAGAAACTCATATGCTAGCTGTTGTGTGGTGGTACAAAACATGCAACGGTGTCTTTTTGCTGTACCAACTCCTTCAGTATTCCCAGATAAAGTTATTGCAGAGCTTGAGCAAGCTGCAAAAGATGGTGTAGTTGAACAATCTATTTTGCGGAAAAAATTGCAGGAGATGGCATGAGGCCTAAAGTAAGAACTCTCACAAAAATTAATGGATCTGAATGTGACTAATTTCAGTATGGTACCAGTCAAGCGCAACTATGCATTTGAGCGATCTGATGTACCAACTGGAGAACGTCATGTCTTGAAATTGAGCTATCCTTTTAAGGACCCACCTCTTCCAACTGATTTGAAAGGAAATCATTTCTCTGTTCTGTTTGGTACCCATTCCAGTGCTCTAGAATTATTTCTAATTAAAAGAAGAATACGAGGCCCAGCATGGCTTTCAATTTCCAACGCTGTCTGCTGCCCAAGTTCATCTCGAATTAGCTGGTGCAAGTTTGAAGCTATTGTAGGGTCTCCAAAGGAGATAAAAGTGGCAGGGTCTGTGAATATTCCTCAAGAGATTCCTCCACTAGTAGTTGCTGCCATCAATCTTAAAACCATAATTAATGACAAACACAATGTGAATGAAATTGCATCCGTGTCTGTTGTTTGTTGTCACAAAACAAAGATTGACTATCCAATGCCAAAGTCTGAATGGAACAAGCCTGGCATGCTTGGTCAGTTCTCTATTTTACGTAGACCTTAGATGCCCTGCTCTCGGTTTATGGGTGGGTGGGGTCTTCTTGCCCTTCTCTCTTTTGCTGCTGGAAATTATGTTAGTTCAACCGGCGATCTGTAAATTCTTATGATGCTGGTGCTGCCCCTTCAAGTTCTTATGCTGGATTGTGTGGAGATGACCCGAGTTCAAATCCTGGTGGGCATGCTCCTCCCCTGTGTGGGATCTGCCAAGTGTAGAGATAAATGGCTGTATAGCATATATCATAGATGATTCTTCAGATAAAAAATGGCCAGATTACCTCTAGCTCCTTGCTGAAATCCACAGGAAATCTTTCACCTTTTGCAATCAATTGGAAGACACCATCCAACTCAAGTGCTCCATGATCTACGACGACCTGCAATAGAACATTGGGAATGACTAATGAACTCCAACATGAGAACATGGACAAAACATAAATAGCATGTGCATTTTAAGCCTGTAACTCAATACTCCTGATACCTGTCTTGCTTGGATCACCCATTGAGAAGCGGTGTCTGCCACCCTCTTGAGCTCTTGAAGATAGTAATCTTTCAAAGCGACATTCAAGGACAGTCCCTAGTGTAAAAGAAGACAAAATGGACCACAATTAAGAGATATATAAGATACATAAGATAATTTTATAGTTTACAATCAAAGCTCACTTTAATAAATGTCAGATTTTCTACCAATTGACCACTTAAACATGAAATCAATGTAGCTTGCACTCAGTGATATTCAGAGTTACAACATACTTGGTTTTCAAGACGCAAATTTTAAAACTGGGAAAAAACTTGCAGTAACCTAGAAAAAAGTGGAATAATCATTAGGAAAATACACAACTTTTCAACAATTATCCATTAATTCAGTGGTTGTATCATCCTGTCTTAGCTGAACAAGAGAGCTTAAGACATAGAAAACCCAAAATTGAAAAAAGGAGCAGCATTCAACATAAAAATATTGTCACAAGAATTGGATTCCAACAGGAACTTGCCAACAATATGTGTATGCATTTTATAGCCTATCCCCATTCATCATGTAACCTCACAAATCATTTTTCTATAAACAACTATTGCTATTTTGCATGGGTAGCGATAGGGGCAACATCAAATCACAAGAAACAAAATCATATGAGTTCAACAGTGATCTACCGCCTTGTAGCATTTCTGCCAGGAAGCATGAAAAACAAGCAGAAATTTGGAAAAGAAACTATATTACACATTTTTAAAATTTCACATTATACTTGTCANACAAGTAGAAATTTGGAAAAGAAACTATATTACACATTTTTAAAATTTCACATTATACTTGTCAACAGAGTCATTATCGTACACATTGGCTTATGATTATAGTATATGTATGTATTTCTGTCATTTGAAAGTCCTTATGACGGAAATTGATCAAATAAAGAAACAAAGATTAATTCAGAAGTTNAGCATATGTATGTATTTCTGTCATTTGAAAGTCCTTATGACGGAAATTGATCAAATAAAGAAACAAAGATTAATTCAGAAGTTCTTCTTCTGAGTTATTCATATTATTGATTACATGAGAAAGCAAAAGGTTTTTTTATAAACAGTTACCACAATTAGGTCAATTCAATCCAAGTTATGAATGGGGAATAGATCAAGAAATACAATAAAGCTAAGTTGCACAAAACATGGAAAAATGTAGATAAATCTCAGAATCTTGGTGGAACAATGTGGATAAATCTGCTTCTTTGGAATATTTTAACGGAGCAAGCCAAATTTCACTATCTCTATGCAGGACTGAAGGCATACGATACCTCTCAGAAACACATTTCATAAAACCCAGGGCATGTCTAGGAACTGGTTCAAACAACTTTGCTGAGATGATAGCCTTGAAACTAATTTTTAAAATTGCTGGAGAACAAAATGTCACAAATCTGCAGGTAATGGGACATTCAATAGTAGTCATCAACTTGATAAAGGGTATATAAAGGATGAAAAACTTGATACTGTCCCCCAGTTTACCAATTTAAGTATGGAAGTCGCTCACCACAAGCTCTTACAGACATGTATAGAGAATTGAACATCACTGCAGACACACTATTCAAAGGGGGGCGGGAGGTTGCACAGGGGTACTGGGAGCAATCTGAATTCACAGATGATACATTAGTGGCAACATGAAAATCCATCTCCTTAAATATAACAGAAGTTATGTCTTATTGCCACTTGATGAATGATGGACAGCTGATCAAGAATTTTTAGCATAGAGCCCATACTTTTTCTGATATGCTATCCTGGTTTATATGTCTTATTGAGAAGCTTGAATGAAGATGGCCAACAGTTATATCCATTTCAAATATGTAATTTTCTCTCCCTCAGTTAGAAATTGTGACTTTTTCCGAGCAAAATAAAAAGATCTTTAACATAGTTGCAATGTCCAAAATCCGAAAACAATCTCATCTAATAGCAATGTCCTATTTCCAAGCAGCAAGAAGATGACTGTAAATGGTTGTTAGCTTATTTGTTTTTAGTTGGGGGTTGAAGGATTGTTATTAGGCCACAAGCTCTAACCAACGTGTATAAAGAATTGAACACCACAACAGACACACTATCCAAAGAGGACCAATTTGATGAATTGTTATTTGATGAATGATGGATGGCTGATCAAGACGATTTAGCTTTTTCTTAATATTTTATAGTTAAGACATGGTTACACAATGACTTGATAAAAATTGTAATAAAACAGATATGTACAGAGTCTGTACTTTTACTGATATGCTATCCCGGTTTATATGTATAAGATTTAGGAGGCATATCTCCTGAAGACCAAGCTTTGAGAAGCTTGAATGCTGATGACCAAAATTTGTAACTTGTAACCATTTAAAATATGTAATTTTCTCCATCTCCACTACACACAAACAAGGCCTCACGGGATGATACAAGTTCATCAGAATCACAATTACTTTGATGAAAATTCAAAAACAACAATGATAACATACAGACTACAGTGCAGTGCATTCAATATATTGACGCATGTACTGACCTCGTGTGTTTGTCCCCAGACTGAGCGCATGACAGATATTATGTCTGTCTTTTTCGTAAAATTGTGGAGTCCAAGTATGCCTTTTATGTCAAAGAAGTTGTCATGCTATTGATAGAAAGCACTCTATACTCCCTCTAATATGCATAACATCAATTGCAAGGAATGGCACACACAGTAACTCAATGTACACAAATTCAGCACAACAATAATAGAATAGACTACCAGAAGATACATAAAATCACTGATATACATAATGGGTTGCCAGAAAATTGCAGGTTTAAAACGAATCTGATCTATACTACTCACAAAGGCCAAGAATAAGAGGAAGATTGGCCAGCTTAGCATAGCTTATACCCTGCAATTCACAATCAATTATCGTCCTTGTATTAGTCTCATTGACTTGAAAAAAAAAAACAAACCCCATTTGACATCCATAATTATTTGCATGGATTGCTCTATAATTTTTTTTTCTAGATACATGCCTGTGGTATGGCGAGGCTGGCTATAGTTAATCCAGAAATAAGATCGGATAGCTTAAAATTTATGGGTTTTGGAACTTAAACTTTAATTTTGATAGCTTTTTTCTTTGAACCCTTTTAATTTTAGATGGTATATACCCTAGAAGTTTTCAATAGTTTGCTTGAGGTCATAATGACCATAAAGTTTTCTTTGAACCCTGTCATTTGATGTTCCTACTGCGAAAGCATACACTTGCGATCTGACTGTTTCTAAAGGGTGCTGTACAGAGTTGTGCCAGGGTGTGCCACAAGGAACAAGGTCTTCTGCAAATGCCAAGATGAAGCCCATTACAGTAGAAAGTCATATGACATCATCTTCTACTTCTTTATCTTGTATATCTGAAGAAGGGTCTGAGGAAGGCTCTGATGAATATTGGATTCCAGTTTCTTCTCTAGCTTCAGCCCCGACTGTGTCTACATCTTATTCATTGATTGATGATGTTGGTTCTGAAGATACAAGCTGTTCTCTCATGATGGAGCACAGTACATCCTACAACATCTCCTCTGATTTGTTAGCAGATTGTTTGGAGGATAATGCCTATCACGGTTCTAAGAACGAGTGTTTGGCAAATTTGGATAATTGCAATTTCTTATTGGATGGCACTTTTCAGCTCATAAATTTTCCATGGTGATAATCCTTGGATACGGTGTATTGTTTATTTTTCAATTACTAGTTAGTCTGTAGAATATTATGAGTTTTGACAAGGATGACATTTTCTTGTTTAGTAGGAGATGATTTATTAAATGATGTATGCATCTTATCAGTCTTTTACTCGGGTTTTCTTTGTGCTTTAGAGCCTTCCAAGTGACTGACTGATTGTGCTCCTTTATACTCTCCTCCAGGAAGAACAAGAGATCAGCATGTCTCCCTATTGAGCCTAGTCTATAGCAAATAGCAGCTTGTTGTCTAGTACTTATAGCCAGTAGTGAGTAATGCATTCTTTATACTATACTTTTCTGGGAACATGTCTTTGTATTGGGGCGATGAAAGGAAGTTACCGCCCATAAAAAATTATGTACAAGATTTATAATTGGATAATATATAATGTTGTTTGGCTGTTAAGATTTGAAATTGTTGCTATCTTTTCCTTGAGAATCTTACCTCTTCTCTCTATTAGTGTGCATTTTGGTGTATAATAGTAAATAAAAGCAATGTTTGGACATTGTTGTACAACAGAGCACCTC
>LPNX010182698.1:117589-132547 GCA_001517045.1 Pseudotsuga menziesii
AGGCTCCGCTAGTTATATTTTCAAGCTGAATTTTGCATAGGATCGCATACATACAAAATGAAAAGAAGAAGGACAGAAGCCAGTGAGAAAATCGATGGTTCCCGCGCGCCCTATTTGGTTTTTTTTTTGACTAACGCGCCGTCGGTTAAGCGACGGTTCCGCGCCCTATGTCACTTTTGCCTTTTCTTTGGTTGTTTAAATGACCTTTTTGACCAACGCGCTGTTGGTTAAGCGACGATTATGACAATATCCGTCGCTTAACCGATGTGTGTGGCCACATTTACAAAAAAATATATATCTTTGTGATTTTTGGTGGGTTTAAAAGAAAAAATCCACGCGCCGTCGGAAGTAACCATCGGATTTTGGATCGAAATGTAGTAGTGTTAGTTACAACCAGGGGTCATCCCAATCATAACCGCTCACACTGCCTCCTGCTTAACTCCCTTGTAAGAGGGGGATCCTGAGAACACTAATTATATAAAGGAATTTCACACTCTCACCTGGACAGACACATAAATGTTTCATTTAGTGGTCTTGGAGAATTTACTCACAATGAACTATTCCAAGACCCTAAAACCTAGTCTTGTTGGTGCACCCTATAAAAGAAAGGAGTGTAATTCATTTTATTATGCGTTGATTTTAATTGGCTTATTACTCAAAGGGAAAATGGTCATGCAACTAATGATGTTATGACACAACAAGAAGTAAAATACACACCTAACAATCAATGCAAATGCATTGTGTCAAATGAAGAACAGGGTATGCTACTACGTGAAGTGCAAAATTTTCCTTCAAATGAATATGCAATCATTCCTATATGAAAATTTGACTAATACTCTCCAAGCAAACCTAATTCAAGTACCATGCAAATGCAAAATGAAAACAATGCATAATGATGCAAAACACAAATTTTTTTGTATTTTTTGAATTAAATGAGATAAAAAGCAAAAGTATGACTCTACAACCCCCAGAATTTGCAAGCACTACCAGACATCACCCAAGCAAATCACCAAGGTAAAAGAGACCTAATGCATTAATCCCAAAACAAAAAAGAGAAAATGAAATGACAAGAACATTTTCAAAAATTTAAACTAAAAAGCGTCTTTGGTCAGAAATAGGGGTGTATACAGACTCTAGAACATCCAACAAGACTCAACAATCATCCAAACTCACCTAGCAACACTTAATCTTCCCCCAAAAGGCAAAAAGGGCATACGCGACTGTTTGCAGTAAATCCGCATATATACGTGGCTATTCAGGAAACACGCATGTACACGCGATTGTGAAGGAAAAAATTGTGTATAGGAAGAAAAAGAGATAAAAAGAGGGTAAAAAAACAAGATGAGAAAAAATTTACTCCTGTAAGACACTACTGAGAAAGCATGCCCCCAGACCCAACTCAGAAACAGAGAAACAGAGAATGCTGACAAAACCCCCAAAGGAAATGACTAGGAACTCCCCAATATGGTCGCCAATTCTGTTACGGAGAAAACTTCCTATGGCTTGGGGTGTACCACAACAGACAGAGTAACTGCAGAAATCAATCCCTTCCTAATATGCAAGAGAAATAAAACATTTAACACTAAAGGATCTTGAAACATACCTTATTCTAGATGGTTGATGTAGATCCCCATTGAGCTTTTCCAATCTCGCTTGTGTTAACAATTTTCTCTCTCAACAATCAGCAAACAAGACAAGCATGCTATATAATGGTGTTAGACATACTCTATCATATATAATCAATAATGTATAAGCAATTAAAAGCATCCATGGATTCAACATTCATTTAAATGCACATCATTGGACATGAAAATATATTTCTACTAATATAAATCAGAGATTACAAGAATGACAACCTCTGTCGGCACGTCTGCGAACCAGAGAAGCTGAGTCCTCCACTTGGGCCTCCACCACCTCAATCCTCCACTTCTCGATAGAAGGCTCACAAGCAAAGGTAAGCTTTTGAATAATGCCAAGTGCTCCAAGGGACAAAGGGATGCAGACTCAAGTATAAGCAAGCTACGACAACAATGGACTATAGTTTTCTTGCTCTTCAATTCCTCCTCTCTTCAATGTATCCAAAGGGTTCCTTGTAAAGTGCTTTAATGGGGTAATGGAAGGTCAAATCCGAGCAATATTGAGGCATATGGAAGGCCATGAGACAAGTGACTCGGATCCACATCAAGGAAAACTCCAAAACATTTGGCCTTTTGCACACATCCCGATGTACGCGGGTTTAAGGGTTATATCCGTGTGTATACGCGAGAAAGGGTTTAAAAGTCATGTATGGCAAATAAGAGGTGTTTTTAGGGATGATATTGGAAACATCAAAGGTACAAAAATAGTCCATGGTTTCGAAAGATTCAGTAGAGGGACAAGGAAGGGAATAAATGTATGATCTACCATGTGTGGTAAAATTAGCTGTAACAGTCTTCATCCCGATCCTAAATCGTACGATTATATTAATGTGAATACATGTTTTGACATCGAACATGGTAGAAACCACTTGATTACCGGTCATTAAGGTATACCATTAACAAGCATGAGGGAAAACACCATTGATGCCAATGATTCCCAAGGTATCTATTGTTGGAACAATAGATCCCATTTTGACTGATAAAATGGGAACCCCATTTTCTCCTCCTTAAGCTAATCTCTAAGGTTATTATATTGCTTGTGGGGTGTTATTCATCGTTATCTTTATTCTTATGTATTTTCTTGTTTTGGTTTGAATAAAATTTTCTTCAAAGCCTTGTTTTTTGGGTTTGTGGATTGCAGAAAATAGTCATTTGCTTTCAAATATATGAAATCCACAATCTGCAAAGTAGATAGCGAAAGTCCTTTTTTTGGAGTGTTTGAATTTTATTTTTCCTGTAATTCGCAACCCACGAATGTGGATTGCGGATATTATAATCCTTTTGGTTTTTCATTTTTACCTTTTCACAACCTGTAACCCACAATGCAGAATGCATATGTCAGAAATATTTTACAATAAAAATTCAATTTATTGGTCCCGCAATTCCGCAACCCGCAATGTGGATTGCAAAAATCGAAAACCCAAAAATATAATAAGATTGCAAGTCGCATTTCCAGATTCTGCAACTTGCAAATGCGGATTGTGGATTGCGGAAATAAAAAAATAAGAACATCCAAAAATTGCCCTTGCAATTTGTTTTCCTGCTTTAATCTCAACTGTTGATATTTTTGAAATCTACAATTCATATTTGTTTCACCATTGAATTCAGTTTTTTAAATAATTTGAATTATCGTTGTCATTTTACCATTTCCAATTTGCGAAATTAACCTCGGTGAAATATTTTTTCTACAATTCTTACCAGGACAACGAATTTACCTCCCAAGGAAATTATTGGTAAGTTCTTTGAATCTATTGCCCTCCATTGCTCCAATTTCAAACATTTGATTCAGGTTATAATTAATTCATTTTCTTCATTTTTTTACCAGAATTTACCCCGTTTCCTATAAGCCAGGTCGAGAAATACCAAATCTAAAGCAACCCTTAATGAGCAAAAAAACAAAGACCCAAACTCTAGCATTTTTTCTAACACAAATGGATGAGTGTTTGAAACCTATCACCTCAACTGGTCCATAATCTACTCAATATTTAATAACGATGATTTTTTAGGCATTCAACATGCCCAACTAGCTTTTGTCAATATTATCAAGTCTCAACTTCATGCCATAGCAGCCAGACCCACTTTAATGCCTTATACCAACACTGTGAAATGGATAATTGACCATGCAAAAACTCAAGACTGCTCATTCAATGACCAGACACAGACCTAGTTGGCCTATTTTCACCTAGAAATTTTCTCTGTAGCTTATTCCCTCAAGCAACCCCAACAGTTTCTTAACAAACAATTTATTGAATCCTTTGCAACCATGTTCAATTTTGAAGAAATTCTCAAGTCATGGATGGATAACCCTACTGCCTTTTTACCTAAAATCGACAAACCATATCCTATCTCTTGGTTTAAGGAACCTTTATCTCTGTTAGCAGCAATGTTATGGAGGTTGTATGGATTTCCAAATTGTACAATTTTCAAAGCGGAATGGGTGCCTCTTGCTCATCATATTTTCACTATAGGGGAAGAATTTAATTGGGCTCAAATCTTGCAGGTTGTATTGAAATAATCCATTGAGAAGTATCAAAAGACTCTAGCATCGAGGAAACCTACATTCTATCTTTTTTCCTATGTGATGGATGTTTTATGTGCAACGTTTCATTTCCCGACCATGGGATGGAATTGGACTAGGGTTGGACCCCTGGGCCACATTTATTTCTCAGCATTATGGGAATATAATTTCATTCCTCTTATCTATGATATCTGTGATCATTTTGTAGGTTCTGTCTATCAAAAAATATTTAAGGAAGATGCCCCCACTTTTTTAGCCAGAGCCAAAGCATTACTTTCCACCATGGGAGATTGGTATGTTGGTGAATATTTTGCTTATATCAGGATTTGGGGTAGCAATACTGTTCATCTGCTACCCATAATTGTGCCTAACATAATGGTTCTAGAAGAGATCGATTTCTAGACAGTTATCGATGGGGTATTTCCAAAGCTCACTGGAGCCAAAAGGAAAGGGTGACCCAAATTTCCCCTCAGCCTTGGACCCGTGACTAATACAAAACTCCACTCATGTAGGTATACTTGGAAAAAGGATTATCACTTTGAAGCTCGGAGAAGCTCCAAAAAGGATGCATGATCCAAATTCCTTTTTGGCTAATCATTTCAATCAAGAACATATGAAGACAACTTATGCTCACCAAGTGGATCCCGATGATTCTATCTATCAAGGGGCCAATGCTTTCTTAGAAGTTTTAACCAGAATCTCTTCTCCTAATGAGAAGAATTTTATTTTCCAATACCAGTGGGAGATTAAAACTAAAGTTCTCCATTACAGAATCCTTGAACTGTCACTAGATAAAAAGGCACAGAAGCAATTGGTGGAAAAGGAAGATCAAAAATCACAAGCCATCACTTCTTCCACGTAGACTGATCAAGCATAAAACTATGGAAAGGCTATAATTGAGCATCCTCTACGACCTGAAACTTCATCAACTCTTGATGCATTAACGAGGTCAGCTGAAATGAAGAAACGTTTAGAACTAATGAGCTCAATGGTTGAGGCACATGCATCAATTACCTCCCCTCCACCAAAGAAGCAAAGAATTGAAGAGAGAACACCATAGGTCAATCCAAAACCACAGGTAAACATCTTTGAAATTGAGTACAGTGATATTGAAGAGGAAACACATCCCATTAGTTTCTCATGCCCAATTACTACCCTTGTTACCTTACTTGAAATTGTTTCTGACCCAGACACCTATGGATCCACTTGAGGGTTTAGTGGATAATGATGCATTCTCTGATATCCATCTCTCACAGATCATCACCCCTACCACTAAGGCATATTATTTTCCTTTATACATTCCAATAACTATTCCTTCGATGACTTTGTCCAAAATTACAGTGTCATCTCCAACAGTAACTGAGCAGTCTCCTGATCCTATCCAACTTACATCTTCACAGGTATATTAATTCCTCACTATATTTACAACTTGTTGTTATTCCTACTTCTGCCACCTCTGCATAACTTATTTTTCTGATCACTATTCCACTCCTATAGCCTTAACTTCTGATCCTCTCATGCCATCCATTTCCATTTCTCAAGTAAGTATGCCCATTCCCACTCCTACTGTCTCCCAAATTGTACCTTTGGTCGCATTTTTCGAAGTGACAACACCTACAGAGGAGGAGACAACATATTTTGGAGATGATGCAGTGGTATCACTGGGAGAATATTTCTGGAGCAAGACAGAGAAGGCTGAGGTGAAGAAAGGGTCCAAGCAAGCCAGAGAAGGGACATTTATGCAGGGAACTGCCCCAAACCAGATTATATGGAAGAGGGCATCAATAGATGTTAAGCAAGAATATTTGGAAACAACAACTGCTATGGGAGCCTTTGCAGGGGAAAATTATGACTCAGTGGCCTCACTGAACAAATAAATTAAGGAAAAAGAACAAGAACTGCAAAGGTTTAAACATGAGCACTCTCATGCCAATGAACACCATCAAAATGAGTTGCAGAGTTTGAAGAGTAATTATGAATACCAACTTAGGCACTTGCAAGAACAAAATGACACTCTCAATCAACAACTTGAAGAAGCACGTGGGATTAATGATAAACATACAAAAGAGATCACAGCTCTCAAACAACAACTGGATGATCTCCAGTTCATATCTGTTGCTTCCTCTTTTTCTAAAATTTCAAAGGAAGAATTCAAAGAGCTCGCTTCTAAGATTCAGAATGATCTTAGTGATCTATTTGTAAAGCTGTTTGAAGGGATAAATTAAGTACATGATACCTTCAACTCTTTTGAACATGAATATGATGTACTGTATGATCATAATCAAAGGAGGAAGGAGGCCACCATAGCTTTTGATAATGTGGTAGATTGGCAGAGCTACATTAAGGATAAAACTAAAGATGTGCCAATATTAGGAAAGATCAAGCTACGGAGGATCAAAATATCCTTGGAATCCTGGGAGAATGTCTGTGAATAAGTTAAGTCAACCATTCAGGATGGACAAAGATCCTGCAAGAAAATATGGTTTGCATTAGAGAACCTGTTAAATTTCCTGGACTTACCACTCATGGATCCGATCGAAGATGCTCTTCCACCCATGATCATGATGGAGCGGGTTGAAGGAGAATGCTCAAAAGCTAAGGAGAAAATTGAGCAGCTTGATCACGTTCATATAGCACACATCAAGAAATTTATCGAGTCACCCATAACTTTGCAAATGAGGATCAATCTATTTCTATGGGAATGGGAGAAGGTCAAGAAGAGGGATATCGAGTCACTCATCTGCAAAGCTCAATTACAATTAGAAATTTCTCAATATCGAAACATAACAGATTTGTTGGATGTATTTTCCAAGTGGCAATCTGCCTTTGGAAAAACTTGAAACAATATTTCATGATCCCTACTTCTGTGGGAGACTCATTTCTTTGTAATATTTGTAATTATTATTTAAAGAGACAGAGATATCATAGATAGGGGATGGGTGAATGATAGTGGAGAACAACCAAAAGGGAAGGACTGAAGACACTCTGCATTTTGCAAGACTGTAATCTTTTGCATTCTGAATAAAATCCAGTTAGTTTCTTTCTATCATATCTAGGTTTCTCTGTTATCTTTCAGACAACTTTAGTATATGTTGCATCATTATTAAACACATTAACTTCTGTTTTGATTTGTCGTTAACTCAGTTACTGTGTTAAGTATATCTTAGATGAATTTGTTTATTTAATTCATATGCTTACTTTTGCAACCATCAAATACTTGTTCATATTAAAGGTTAATTTTTCAATTAACATTTTTTCGATAGAACAAGCATATGTCTAAATTATTTGGATGAAATGACTCAATTGTAATTGTTTTATTTTATTTAAAGTTGATAAGGTGAAATCTGATTTATATGTTTATAGATTGGGAAACATTTGTCATGCATCTTTAATTTGATTGTTCTATTTCATACTATCATCTTTCATAGTTTTGGTTTTAACGCCTAGATCAGTTTACTCTGTTACTGCACATCCTTCAGATCTTCCACACAGGAAGAGGAGATCCATTTGGATATGTTTACACAGTGCCAACAGAGTCGTAATATCCGTAGGGGTTAGCTTTACCAAACAATTTGGGGATAGGATCGTCCTTGCATAGGATTATTTGACTCCTTTCAGATTGGGCTTTCTCCTCCTATTGACTGCCTTGTAATTTTTCCAGCAAATTACAATCCGGGCCATCAACATTATCCTAGTACATTCCTCCGAATGTGAATGAATGAGTTGAAGTTGAGCACTCAGTGGAATCTTTCAATCAGAGGCCAATGATGTAAGCTTACTGTTGAAAGTGAGGAATCCTTCTATTGAGGCATGCAAGATTCAAGGTATTGACTAGTTTCTATGTCTAATTCTTGGATGATATGTTGAAGTCGATAGTAATGTACTTGTCAAAGGAGGGCCATGATGTTTCCCACATTGTTGACACAAAACAAGAACAAAGTTATTGGAAGTGATTTTTTTGAGTATGGAGCGACTTTTTGACTGGTTCAAAGATAATCAACATAAAGGAAGGTAAGTTAACTGTAGATGTTGGTTGTGGCTAAAGACTCCTCTTCAACATTGAGCGACATGACAAGTGACTTGGAAGCATTGGCTCAATTAGGCAGAGAACAAAAAATAATGAAAGGAAACATGATGCATTCTTTGAATGAATAAAAGGAGTAATATGACTCATGAAAGTGGATAAACTTGAATACAAGACAATTACCCAACTGTTTGAATGAAATGCATACATGTGTTGTGTTCAAGGGTGACCATAATGCTGTCATTAATACAAATAATTTTTTTTCCCATTCCCTTAATTTCCCCATCATGATTGATGAGTACCTCTTTTATTTTTAACGAGCTAGAAGAGGGTAACAAATGCTCGTTATAGCTCAAAATAGGATGAGTCCACTCTCATATATTTTACAAACCTGAGAAAGGAAATTTTACTATTTAATTTTAGTAGTCCATAGAAAGGGAACTCAATGATTTTTCATGTTTAGAGAGTCTAAAAAGATCTAAATAAGAGTTCTTTTTTTGTAGATTTAGTCTTTGAGGTACAAAAATGTATAAAATAATACCAAGGACAACTCTTTTAGTCAATGATTGGCTAGAGTATTCCTTTTCCATAAAATTCCAGACCAATCCAAAAAAGGGGTAAACTACCATTCGAAAGAAGACCATTCAAATAATTTTACGGTTGTGAAAGAGACAAGTGCACTTATAAATCTTTTCTTTTTTAGAGAGTCTAAACAAAGCTTAAAGACAATTGCAGGGGGATTCCTTTTTCATAATGGTTTTATGAGTATGAAACAGTGATAAAAGGATACTCTGCACCTTTGTACTTGGTTTTTAACAACCACAAATATGGTATCAATAAGCACTCATAAGCATTTTCATTTTTGACTAGGAGTATGAAAAATGTAAAAAAATAAACTCTTATAATGACCCATAAACTCGCCTTTTAATCTTCACAAGGAATATTAGAACCCCATTTGACCAAAAATATGGGTAAAAAACTATAGAAATAGAAAACATACTTTAAATAATATTAAAAATTGATTAAAAAATGAATAAATAGGGGAAAAGTAAAATTTTCTTTACCATTTCATTTTTACCCAATTTGAGTGGAGAAAAACCCCCTTTGAGGTCAAATTTGCTATAGAGATTGCGAGAGAATTGAGCGTCCATTCTTCATTCTGTCATGTCTAGGTAACTCTTCTCCTTTATCTCTTTCATTTGATAGCACATTTTCAATTTTTAAGGGTAAATTAGTTTTTTTTGGGGTTGATTCCTCAAGGGGAAATGCATGCCCTCATTGCTGCACTGTTCCCTTGTGGGAAGTGCGGTAGTATTAAATGGCACACATCCTATTAGTGCAAAGTGCAGTGCTTCCGCCCTGTTTACAAAGACAGGGTATGGCGGCACATAATGACCCAAAAAATTAAAAAAAAATGAAGCAAATTGTTAAATTTTTTGGCATGAATGGGATGCTAAATTTCTCTTGTTTTCCTCTCATGTAGGTTTGATTGGAATACATGGTACAATGGAAGGAAAGAGAGCATGCATTAGATGATATACAAGCCACAAATGACCCAGTCACAGTTAAAGCTCCAAGGGAGTGTGGGTTGTTGAAATACTTCCTCATCTTGCGAATGAGGTCCCAAGCATGTATTCTAGACTATCTGATACATATGCGGGATCCTAATCAAGAACATTTTTAGGTTGGGACTTGCATCCTCACTTTAGAAGTGGAGGATATTTAATTCCTCACAATATTATCGAGATAGGGAATCATTGATTTCATTGTTGGGTCCTAGGGGTGGCGAGGCCACAACTGATGATCTGATAATTCAACATTGTACCCTAGGAACACAATTGTGAAGTGGGAAAAATCCCATCAAACACGTATGAGACCACCAAGCGACAAGGGACCATATGTTCTATGCACTAGAATGCATAGTTCCCACAGTGTTCAACTAGTGTGAGGGCCTCCTTGAAAACCTAAAGGAATATCTAACAAAGTTCCAAAGAGGGGAACTGAAGCAGTTTGGATATGGAGCTATTATGGTCTCTTTCTTCCTGGAGAGGGATCTTCATCTTTGTCTGCAGGTGGATATCAATGATCTTGGATTGTGAGATCCACAAATGCTAGGATGGGTTGAAGTTATGGAACACCATAGTGGTAAGGGACCCATAATCACCTATGGCTCTACATTTTTTTAAATGGCTAAGTAGTCAACTACTGATGCTAGAAGATTATGTGTATGCAGGTATAGATTTTCGAGGAGATCCATATTTTGCGCTTCCAGAAGGAGCGCAATTGGGTGATTTAGGTAAGAAATATTCCTTTTTTTAAAAAATCATATTTGAATTTTTATGTATTTTCACAGTATACCATTTTTTTTTGTACTGAGATACTTTCATCCTACTGCACAAATATCGAATCTTCCTGACCTACAGGGACGTCACCTATCGAGAGGCGAGGAGGAGGAGGATGAGTCATGGGAGAGGTAGTCTGGGAGGCGGTTGAGGAGCTGCAAAGGGTCAAGGAGAACCTCCAAAAGTTGACTATGGACATCATGTATATCTCCCTATATGATTTACCATGGTGTAACCAATTCCATACAAATGGAGTATCTAGACGATTTAGTCGGTTACTACGTTGGGTGGATAGAGATATCATGTGCTACCATGAACATCATTAGTGGTAGTAGGGATGTATATTGAAAGCCATGAGCTTCATATTTTTTTTTGGTGTGCTTCCGATTGACCCAGGTTCAGACCCCTTTGTTCGTCAACAAAGTCTGAGATATTGACCCTGTTAGTGCCATAAATTGTTCTCAGACTACGAAACAACAAGCCAACACAATCTTAATAAACACAATAAAGTAAAATAGGGTTTTTCTAGGGTTTTGGTTGAACAATTTGAAGACAAGAGGTAAATCATTCATAAGACTAAAGCAAACACTAAATCATGAGCATTCGAATGACTGAGATGTATAACATATAAACCATAATACAACAGAATAAACACAATACTGAGTTTAACCCACAGTTAGCAAGCATTTCAAGAATAAAAACATTAAACAGGAAATGAATATACCAACTGATTAATTAACAAAAATTAGAAATGAAACCAGTCAATAATCAAAAGGGCATATAGTGCATATATTTCATAGTTCAGTCATAAAAAACACATAAGAGTCTTTACACTTAGCTCATAAAGAAATCCTGATAGTGTCCCATTGTCAGCAAAAATCGAACCCTTTGTCCTCTTTTAGACTTACATTTATCCTGTTATTTCACAAACAGTTGCATAATTGAACCCTAACTACTTTTAGGTCATCTATCAAATTGTTCCATATAAACTAACATTATACAAAAATAAAATAAAATAACTTTTCAAACTAACTAATAACTGCTCTCCTAGTCTTTTGCTGCTTCAGCTAATAGAGCAATTCCCTCCAAAGCCTGAGCTTTCCTTCTAGCTTTCAAGTGGTTTGCTTCCAAGTCAACAACTTTCTTTGTTAACTCTTCATTCTGTTGAGTTAGCTCCTGGATAGTTTGCTTTAATTCGGTAAACCGATTCTCTGTCTGTCTTTTTCTTTTAAGAGCCTCTTTAGATACTGTAATCAATTCCTGGTAGTGACTATTTACTTCCTCCAATTCTTCTCTAAGTCTCTTATTTGTAGCTACTAATCCATCATCGATTTCATGCATATATTCAATTTGATGTTTGTATTGCTTAATGCTCCTTTGTAGATTTTCCTTTTCAGAATCAATACATTTATCTCCTGATATTGTTTGCATCCCTTTAGGTATCCATGGTATTTTCAGCTTCTTGTATATTTCTTCATCCTCATTCATAAGCTCTGTGAAGGTTACAGGAGCCTCTGGCTGTTCTTCAGCTTCAATACTGCACTAAACTTCTTCTTCAATTAGCTCTCTTTTCTCCATACAAGAATTCTTCATATCATTCTGCCGCTGTTCCTGAATCATCTGATTTCGAACCTCCATGAAAATGTCTGAAATCTTAGTATCAGTAAAGACTGATTTTTCTTTTGATACTATTGGTTTTTTACCTTTTATAACTTCTTTGTTATCATCTTCACTATCTCCCAACTCCTCCTGAGATGATGAATCTTCTATTATTGTAACCTTTTTCTCAGCCAATTTGGGATTTAATAGTTTCTTCACATTTAATTTAAGCTTGTTATTCAACCTTGTCTTAGGTCTCTAGACTGCACCAACTTCTCTTGACATTTTCAGAACTTTTCCTTGATGAGTTATTGAAGCAAATTCAACAACCTTCACTCTTTTCTTTCGTGACACTGTCTCCTCTTCACCTTGATTTGATTCTGTAGGTAAAACATCTTCCACTTGCTCAACTTCTTTCATCTCTGACTGTAAAAATTGCTTTCCTCAACATTAACTCACTGTCCAAACTCAATGTTTTCATTTTCCTGATTCGAAGCTTCTCCTGGTTTATCAGCTTCTATGATCTTTGACTATGACTTTCTTTCTAAGTTTCTTAATCAAATTCTGACCCTTATCTACCTGTCTCTTCTGAGACTGATCCTCCTTCTCAGTTTTGAAACCTGACCAAAATAAGAAGTGTTCCCATGTCTTCTCTCTTTTCTGCAATACAGTACTTATGATCAGTTTTATGAGCCCATGGTGAAAAACTGATTGTTTTGTATGATCTTGGTGTTCTTTCACCCTACATGACATCTTTTGTAAGCTTTTCAAAAATAAGAAAGGAAGATTCATTTTAGATTCATGACTGAGATGTTGAAGGAATCTAAAATGATACTTAAACACAAAGGCAAATCTCCCCTCATAGGTAACATAACTTTGTAAAATTTTGATAGGCTCAATCCACTCAGGTTTAAAGTTTTGAATAGGAACACCTTTTCCCCAGTTTTCTACTACCCCTGGAAGCAGATATCTCTAAGCATCAAAAGTGAAGGGCACCTTTTTGAACCAGAATCCTCCCTCATCCAGAATTCCTGTTTCTTCTGCTAGTAACTCCCTAGTTAGTTTGAACTTCAAAGTGTCAAAAGACACTACATCCTTGTCTAAACATTGAGAAAACTTGTAAGAAACCTCTAAATGATAACTTTCAATATTTTTGAAGAACACTAACCATCCTGCTTCTGCAAACAATTGTGCACAATCTGTAAAGTTTTTGACCCAACTTAAGTCTGAGGGTACTGCCCTATTCGTCTTTCCACTCTTTTTCATTTTAAGATATTGTCAAACAACTTCTATAAATATAACACACTCTGACTGTATTTTAAGCTGGATAATACTTTTAACTTCATTACCGAGCATCCATCATTTAGTATCAATTAGGATTAACCATTAATAATCTGCCCTCAATTCAGTCATTAATCTTCTATTTAGAAAAACCCAAAATTAATAAACCTTGGAAATCAGTTCGCTGCCTACCTGTTAAAACTACTAATCCAACTGCTGGAATCCTATTCTCCTATCTGTCAGGTGTCGAACTGCATGCCCCAATCTTCTTTGACCATTTTGACACTCCAAATGACTGCTCCCTAAAGCCCTAATTTTACTCTGTTTCAAAATTCGAATTTTCAAGTTCTGATTTTTCGCCACGATCTCCACCTGTTCTACGTGCATTTCAAGAAAAAATGTGATTTTAAACGTCTTTGTCTCATTATGGTGTGCTATCATTATTGCCTCACTTATGTAAGAAACTACCACGATTCACCTTCATGATGATATTGACACTTGTCATAGTGATTAATATTTGAATGTTGCCGCGGTATCAACGTCTTCCATCAACTAATATTTCTTAGCATCGGTGATTGGAGCCCCAAGACTGAATGAATCAACACTTCCCATTACTAACTTGTCGGCGATCGGAAGCACTAATCTCTAATGCATTAGAACCTCAAGACGCTATGCTGCCATAGTGTCGGTGCTTTATACCACTAGCTTCACGATCGATGATCGGAAGCTTCATCAACTATTTCATCAGAGCTTTAAACCACTATGATGTCGTAGTGCCAGCGCTTTAGACCACTAGTTTCGCGATCGGTGATTGGAAGCTCTAGAAACTACCTCGTTGGAGCTTTATACCAGATTGTTTCCGTAGTGTCCGCGACATAGAGAACTAAATATCTGCAATGTTGAATGATGATTTTTAACTTTGCACGACTTTCTTGTAGCACCTGTGTGCATTTGTTTTTGGCTTGCGCTACAAGAAAATTCAAGTTAATGATTTAAAAAAATTAAACTCATGATATAGGGTTAGACTTGACTTAGGGACCCTAAGCGAACTTTAATGTTATTTTTTAGACTTTTTAATCCATATAATCCTTATATAGGCCCTTTGATCATGAAATCAAACCAAAACTTGTAAAAATAAACTAAAAAGAATCAAATAACATGAAATCTAAAAGGGAAAAAACTCAAACTATCCCAATCAACAAAATTTTCTAGGAATAAAAAGTAAAACCAAGCTTCAAAACATAAATAAAAGAATTAAAAGATGGAAAACAAAAACATGACCTAACAGACCCGACAGACCAGGATTGGAAACACCTGCGGTGCAGATGCAGTCTCACCCAAGATATTTATTGGGAACTATTAGAACCAGGTTTTTTCAGTTATGTGGGGATTTCTATTCTCAAATCACTCGACTGAAGCCAGGAATTATACTTCTCGTTCTTTGTTTATTAATTCAAGATAACAATCTACTCATCAGTCTATAAAAATCACAACATTTAACCTAAAAGCCTTATCACAAATTTGATCTATTAGCGGTGCGATATATATATATATATA
>LPNX010182698.1:133148-183142 GCA_001517045.1 Pseudotsuga menziesii
GGAAAAACCACAAAGGTGCTCTTCATTTAGCATGAGAAATAGGTTACTACCTTAGGTCTACGCACTCAACTTGTAGATTCTTCTTTAGATATATTTTACAATTCATACAGATCTCTCTCCTCTCATGCTCTCTCGTTTTGGATTTATGTATCTCTCCTCTTCTTCTCTCAACCTTCAATCCGCATGCAGCTTGAATCGATTCTCTAGCTAAGCATCTCTCTTCTCCTCTCTACTGTCGATTCATACATAGCCTGGATCGATTCTTGAGTTAAGTTGCTCTCATAGATCGACAATAACAATGATGAACAACCTGACAATTAACAACCCTATAACCAACATGATGAAAACAATTACCAACCCACACACAGCTTGGGTTCTCGCTTTTATAAGCTTTTACACGTCTTAATAAACCGACACTTTTCTATTAGTCAAAAAGCTGCCATTTCTATTTTTGTACATTTAGTTACAACTAAAAATAGGCACTATCAGCCAAAAATTCAATTATGATTTATTACCAAAAGCACACTTTATTCTAACTAAATCCTTACCCACGATCAGTCAGATTGTCATTTTCAACTACTATATTCTTCTTCTGTTGCGACTCTTCTTCCCTCGCAGCTCTTCTTCTGTCACGACTCTTCTTCTGTTGCGACTCTTCTTCCACCATGTCTCTTCTTTCGTCACATTTTCCCTTTCTTCACAACTCTTCTTCTGTCACATCTCTTCTTCCTTTGCAACTTCCTTTTTGTCTTGTGGCCATAATATTTATCTTCCTGAGCAGAACTCAGGCCGAATTCTGCCTAACTTTTCCGAGGTCCAATAGGCCCCCAACACTTCCCTATGGCTCGTCCCAAGACACATTAGTCTGAAACCTCCATTATTGTGACCTTGATTTGAAAATCCTGAAATATTTTCACTATTTGTTCAGTCTCTTGTTGCACTTCTGCTTCTATCTTCTTTAAATTTTCCACAAGTTTGGAACTGATGTGTTCTGAAGTTGTAAGTCTCGCTGACTACAATGCTTGTCACACCCTTTCATGTATAGGCTGAATGATTCCTGTAACTTTCTATGCCTCTGCTTGTAACTATGCGACTCTATCGGTTCTCTTTTGGTGGTTTATTCACCATTTCACGACTTGCTGCTGTAGCTTCTTCATATCAGTAGCATTAGTTATTTTATCTACTAATGGAAGCTTCTTTACTTCTTTCTTCACCTAGTTCACCTCTACTTTGGTAGGGTGCAACTGCTATGTTACCTTTTCTAACTCTTCATCATCGACCAAAGCTTCCCATGGCTGAGAAAATTGCTCTACTGCCTTGGCACATAGTTCCTCTGCTTCTTCTATCCTCACTGCAGCCTCAGTTGCTGCTTTTCTTATTTCTTCCAGTACCTATGGAGGTGTACTAGGTTTCACTTGTAATTCTAACTCCATGACGCTGTTGCGAAGGTTTTCTGCAATTTCAATAAGTTGAAAGACTTTAGCTTTTGCAAACATATCATGCGTGATGCCTTCATCAGTAAAATTAATGCAAGCAAGTGTGACAGTCATGACGAGCCAATTCCTGTCCTCTTGCATCCAACTGCTACAGGATTATAGGATAAATTTCACAGACCCTAAAAACTTGTATTTTTTATTTTTATTTTTAAACCCAATCTAACACATCTATTTCATGAATTTGATCATCCTTCATTATCATGTATTTCTCTGCCACAACACTTGGTTCAAACCCATCTTCCAGTATCTTGAAACCTTCGTAATTTATTGTTTTGACACCACCCAATCCCTTTGCTATCAAGCCTTGCTTTCAACGAGATAAAAGTTCATTGAAATCACCAAATATAACTTGGTATTCTTGTAAATTTGAAGACTAAGTCCTATGCTCTTGTCGTTATTCATTGTTATCCTAACTTCTCCCAATACGGTTGGTGATACCAATTGATACTTTATATTTTTTACAAGTTTGACCTTAGGTGCATTGACTGGTCTCGGCGAGACATATTCTGGCAGCACGGATTCAAACCCTTCTTCTTCTTCTTCTGGTGGCGGTGCCGCTATTTTCTTACGAGTACCAGATCGTTTCCTTTTTGATGTGCCATGTGGGTATTATCATAAATGAAATGGTGGAATCATCAGTGACTGTGCAACTTCTTCTACAACCATGGCTGATGGTGGAACAAATGCGGAAGTGTATTCCATAATGGGTGTAGGTGAAGGTGTCTTGATGCTTGATTCTGCAATGGGGCTTGTAATGGAGATAGAGATGACCATACTATGTGAAAAATCACCTTGGTTCTTACAGTTGCAGACATAACAGCTCACCGTACTCAGTCGGATGCAATAAAATGAATACAAATTCAGCACAAAGATGATATACATTCACCTATTCAATCAGTCTTTTCTTCACATGAGGGGGAAATAAATGGAAAGGTGGCAGCGATTTCCATCACATGGAGCAATATTTCTAATCATTACAAGGAAACCGCCAATCAAACAGTTACTTAGTCTTTTAGTTCAATTTTAGTTATTGTGCATTAATGACCAAAGTGACCAAAAAGTATGCCACCAAAATTTCCCACGTTCTCAAATTAACTATAGCCAGCTGTCTTTTCACGACCAAATTTCATCATGTGACAACAATTTTATTCCTGCGACAGGTATACAACCTTCAACACATTTATTTTCTTGCGACAAACGAAGAGTCTTCACCACCATTTTTATTTTGCGACAAACAGATAGTCTGCGACAATTTTTCTTTTCCCCTGATAGACATATCGTCGACGACACAATACTCATAAATGTGCATTTTTTTTGTAGTTGACTAAGTTGCATCTATCCTAGTAAGGATTTATCCGAATTCCATTCACCAATCCTTTGAAAGGTGTTCCATCTAATCTATGCAATTTAACTGCACCTCATTCAGTGATCTAAATGGTAACATATGGTCCCACTTAATGTGTTCTCATCTTGCCATGATGCTTTAAAAACTTACTATCATTTAGGAGGACAAGTTCTTCGACCTAAAATTACTTATTTTGATGTGTCTGTCATGCCAAGCTTTCTGTTGCACATTCTCAACATTCTTATGATAACATATGACAAAACAATCTTCCTCCAACTACACAAGTTGCAACAATCTTTCTTCGACAACACCAACATCAGTCATTTTAGTAATTGCAACTATTCTTAGACTGGGTACAATGTATTCCATCGACATAAAAACCTCTTGTCCATACACTAGTTGAAATCAAGTTTGTCCTGCCAATTTATTACAGGTCGTATGATATGCCCATAGCACCACATAAATTCTCTGGTCCCAATAATCTCTTTGAATTTTGCAAATATTTGTCAATGCGTTCTCCAGGATCTTGTTGAATGCCTCGACAACACCATTCACTTGTGGGTGATATGGTGTTGTCTTCCTGTGCTGCATCTAGAATTATTCAATTAATTCATCGATCAACTAATTGACAAAGTGTGTGCCCTGAGCGCTTATAAAAATATTTGGGCATCCGAATCTAGTCACAACATTGGAAAACAAAATTTTTGCAGTAGTAGCAACAAAACAATCCTTTACTAGCACTGCTTCAACCCATATAGTTAAGTAATCCGTTGTAGTAATAATGTATCGTGCACCTATTATTTTTCTGGTGGGTTGATAGAGCCCATAAAATCAACAACCCATTTGTCAAATGCCTGTAAATTTATCTGAGATACTAGGCATTTCATCTTTTCATGATGACTTTCAACTTCTTTGATAGATATCATAGTTGCGACAATATTCTCTAGCATCGATATGCAAGGTAGGCCGCTATAATCCTGCTTGTAATATATTCCACACTCTATATTTTACAACATAATGGTATCATGCGACACTAGCATGCACTTCATTCAATATCATTGGTCTCTCGTGTTCCAATGCACAACGACAAAGAATTTTTTAGGTCCCATTTTATATAGTTGTCCAAATCAATTGGAAATATGGATATCACACCACTAATTGTTTCTTCTATGCAGTACTGAATCCTTTCATGTAGTACTCAATAAATGTATAATATCTCTATAATGGTAATCAAACACTGTGATCGTAGATAATTGTGCATTAGGAAGACTATCGTCAAGATTCACAGGTTATTCTCCACTTTCAAGCCTTGACAAATGGTCTGGTCTTGAGTTCAGTTGAATCAACTTAACAATGACTTAAAATTCAAATTCCTAGAAAAGGATAAGCCACTGAAAAATATTCGTCCCCAACATTGTCTTGTTGACGAGGTATTTCAACATTGAATGGTCTGTGAACATCTTGAAATGTCCACCCAACAAATAGTGTCAAATGTTTTGAAGCACATACACCATAGCTAAGCCTTTTCTTTCAGTCATGGTGTAATTCTTCTCTGATATTGATAGTTTTCTGCTAGCAAAGGAAATATAATGATCGATAGACCCTTCACTAGGCTGTTCTAGTACAACATAGAGCACGACAGAGGATGCATCGACATGTACGTGAAATTCCTTCTTCTTGTTTGGAAAAACTAGTATGGCGCTGTGACCATCTTATTATTTAGGGTGTCCAGAATCTCTTAGCATTATTCACTCCATTAAAACATAACATCCTTCTTCAACAATTTCTCCATTGGAGCAATCACCTATGCATATCGCTTAATAAATTTCCGATAGTATCCTGTGAGTCCCAATGTTGTTCTCATCTGCTTCAGTGTTGAGGGTGGTGGTAAGTTGACGATGATCACAATTTTAGCAGGATTGACTAGGATTCCATCATGACAAACCACATGGCCTAACAAAATTCCAAATGAGGCCAAAAAACTACATTTCTTTAGGTTCAACAAAATATGATACCATTGACACTGTTCCAACATCTGTCTAAGGCTCTCAATATAATATTTTATGAGCCCAAACTCTGTCGAGTAGCTGAAATACACCTCAAGAAATTTATGAATAAAGTATTTGAAATCAACCACTACTATTCTAGAAAAGACAACATGATCATTCTAAAGTCCAAAGGGAATTACCGTATATTGGAAACACCCCCACTCCATTGCAAAGGTTGTCTTGTGTCGATCTTCCTTCGCAATCCTACTCTAATGGTAGACAGAGAACCCATAAATGAATGAACAAATTTCTTGGCCCCAAAAACTCTCCAATACTTCATCTGTAAATGGAGTCAGAAATTGGTCGTGCAAGAAGGAATCATTTAGCTTCCTTAGGTCGACGCAAATACGTACTCCACCGAAATTTTTCTTATTTTGCACTACCATTGGGTTGATCCACTCAGATTCTTCAACCATTTCTATGATACCCACATCCAGCATTCGATGTAAATCTATCTTAACTTTTTCTTTATACCGAGGATTCAGTCGGTATGGTCACTACTTCACAGGATTTGCATCGGGATTTAATGGTATCTTCATTTCCCCAAGGTCCCAACAATCCCCTTCATCTCTGATATTTTTTTAGGGAACATATCTTGAAATTCATATAGTAGTTCTATGATCTTCCTGATAGTTTCATCGTCCCAATAATCTCCAATATTGGTGAACTTTGGATTCTCTGGAGACCCAATATTTACTTTCTTGACCTTTAATGAACTTAGAAAATAGTTACTTGAAACACCAAATCCTTGTACTACGTGAATAACTTCAGAATCTGGCATGTTTATGTCTCATGGGTCATCATCATTAGGCTGACCCATCACATTATAGCACTCCATCTAATGCTGGATTTTCACGCTTCTTTGATTAAATTTCTTCTTCAACACCTGAATGTCTTCAAATATCTTCGTCTTGATTACTTGTAACAAAACATCAATCGAGGGATGGTCATAAACAAAATCAAATGTGTGTGTAAAGCTCACAGCTATTTCTTCCCATTCAGTTGTCCCTCATCACAACTAAAATGAAGTGTACCAGTTCCTTGGTATCATGTCTAGTGTATGTATAAACTGATGGACCCATTCTTGTCATCGACATGCCTCCCATGTCACACAATAATATTCAATGTGCTTGACAGGATTAGTCAATCCTGTGTACTTCTGACCCATATAGTTGATCTTCTCTCCAAATCATATCTCCATAAATCTCTGGCATTGAGGCCATTCTGAGATAGATTGTTTATGTGTGACCCACCATCTGGAAGGTGTAGCCTTCAGTGCAAAATCTAGAGCTGATGAGTGCTAAGGTTCTGTAACTCTTTCTTCAAATTCTGTTAAAAAAGATCCCAGGTTAGGTAAACCTTCATATGTGGGTAGATCACTTACCTCTATGCCTACTTTTCATACATATTGTGTAATTCTTGTGCATCTTATCATCGACACTTCATGCAATTGGTTCTGCCAATTTCCCAAAGCTTCTCTAGAATCCAATGTGCAGGAACTAATGTTGTGCCAACTAAGCTTTCCCTCTTTCGTTGGATTCACATCATCATCCATTATATACGTAATGTTATATATATTATCGAGATACCCACCTTTCCCTTCACTGTTCATTTGTTCGACGTATCTCTGACCTTCTAGCGGATCAATTAGTGCGATCACCCTTAACTCCGAGTCTTCAAACGTTAAGATTCTTTTTTAAAAGTTGATAATGGTTTGATTATCAATTTCCTAGTTGATCCCTAGAAGTGTAGGATAAGGATTTGTATCATCGACAATGTGATTCACTTCGAAGTCATCATAAGTTTTGAGTCCTTCTATCTTGACAGGTTCTGGAGTCAGTCGACCGATAGGTATGACTTTCAACTGATTTTCTAATCCGAGCTAAACAAGATACCATATGAGTTTCAAATTCCCCTTACTCTTCCAAGTCTGTATAGTCAGATTGTTAACATCATAGTCTAGGTCCAGAATAATATAGTCCATGTCGTAATCTCCTATTTGGGAAGTCATTATTAGTTCTCGACTAGTGTTCAATATTTTCCCGATATGATTAACTCTTTTTCTGATCGCACCTCTTCTTGAGGTTATTATATGAAAGCTGTCAATTTTGTGACAACATATTTATATTTCACTAGTGCTAAGAAAATTTTAAAGAATTATTTAGTTTACTAACCTTTTTTCGTCAGTTTCTTTCAGAACAGCTAGTCAAATCTCTTAGGAATTCCCGATATTGGTCCTTCAGGTGGTGTAGTAGCAGAAGTCGATGCTTGATTCCTATCAAAGAATTCTTATCATGCATCCAAGAATACTTCCTTTCCTTTTCTTTTTGGACGTCGAATGGTGCTGTTGATCACACCTGCGATTGTCCAAACGATCTATCTTGATCTGCCCCATTCACAACACCTCCTCTTGTCACAACATCAATATTTGGCTCCCTTGGTTCAACATATATCTTCTAGATATTCTTATTGGGGTTTAAATTGGAATTCTACGGTGGATTCTGGTTTCCCACATTCTTAGCTCACCATATTGAAATAAACTTAGGACATTCCTCAATAGTATGATCAAAATCTTTGTAGTACAGACATGTTGTGGAAAGACTCGTGTAGTCCCTGTCAAAATTTCCAGGATTCCCACAATTATAACATATAATTTTGCCTCTTTTGTGACCAAGTCCTCCTCCTTGTCCTCGGACTCTAAAAAATCCACCCCCACTGGATTGAGGATATTGTTATTGCGAGTACTGGTTCTATGAATATTGGGCCTGAAGATACTGATCCTATGGATATTGACTCTGATGTCGCTCAACGTGCATCTATTCTTCATTCTTCATTAAATAGGTATAAACTATTTTCTCCTACACCAACTGATATGCTATGAAGTCTTTCTCATCATGGCCTATTGACTTACATAATTTATAGTATAACCCTAGCCAGTGCACTTATGATATTCTATAAGTGTAAACATTCTTTCGATCGATTCCCTCTAGTTTGACAGATTCTACACAAAGGAATCCATTATGTATTTATTGGGTTTAGTGCTCCCGATGTGACATAATTCATAAATTTCAGACAATTGTCTTTATTATGTCCTTCGGTTTCGCATCTGGTACACCATAATTATTCTCCCACTTCCTTCCCTTTCTTAAAGTTGCAATGTCAGGTTGGTAAGATGTGACTAGATTTGCATCATTCTTGCACTAGTTTCTCTGATCGATGAGGCTTTCAACTTCATGGTGAGCTCAAGGGCCTCACTATGCGACACAATATTTTGTTGCATCAAAGGAATCTGGATGTGCAATAACAATGCTGCAATAAACCATTCTTTGTGCTGAATGTACGAAATTTAAAATATTACTTTAGCCATCAACGTCTTGAATCTATGGTCGAAGTCCCAAACAGACTCTGTAGGAAATTGTTTAATTTATTTTATCTTCATAATACACTGCGACTCAAATTTTCCTTTTCTGAACTCATTTATTAATCCTACCCATATTTGATATAACTTTTTCTATGGGATTCCTATCGGAGCCACAGAGAATTTCATGTACCAATCCAACGCATGACCTCTAATGGCTGTGATCATTTGGTCTTTCTTGATGGCTTCATCTTGGACCTGTCACACAGTCCATATGACTTCGCATATAAACCAAATTTGTTCAAGGTCTTCTAACCCATTTCCATTAAGGATTGAGAACTTTATATAATTCCCGACCATTATATTAGTTCTTGGTACTGTTTTAATAAATGTTTGGATAGTGGGATACCATTGTTTTCTATTCATACTATTATTGTTACCTTGATTAACAAAACCACTGGGTGATGAGTTTCTAGATATTACCTCCGGGGATGTATGCGGGGTCGTGGGTATGTCGTACTTGTAATTTGGATCTGCGACTTATTCTTCGTCTTCTTTTTTAGATATAGGCTGGTATTCCTCTTCCTCATCGTAGGAACATTCATCAAAGTTTGACACCAATATGTAGTCCTCTCCTATGGTCGTAGTGCAACTTCCTCTTCTAGTCACAGTCCTTATTCTCTTTCCCAACCAAAATCTTTTCCCACTTCTTAGACGTCCACCTTCTACTTTAGTCTCGCTATCACCATAAAAAATCTAAGCTTACTCTGCTCCATTTTTCTCAATCTTATTTTGTAACATATCCCAGGTATTCGTGAACAAATATTTATTCATCGGACTCCATTCTCAAGATCCCTTTCTCACATATGAGCATCTTGATCCAAGTCCTTAAATATGTTAGGCATCGTCCTCTAGGTCCTTGGAAACTTTTTTTTTTCACTATATGACCTTATAGTGTCAATGACAATTTTAGTGATGCATTCTTCCAAAATACCGTCAACCCAAAAATCAACAGCCCTAGATATAGGGTTTCTAATACTTTTTAGCCACTGAATCAACTTAGGGAACCCCTCTATCGGTACTCCTTGAAATTTTTTCTTCTGTGTCGTAAACTTTAACAACCACTGTTGGGTAAAATATGCACTATCTAATTCATCACTTAATTGGGAGCTTGTGAGATGCAAACACTATATGTGCAGGATTGAAGGCTTGAACTAACCTAAGCTAACTTAAAGATGCAAATGCGCTAACATGCAACTATATGATTTTAATCTACATGCATGACTTTCTTAATTCAAATGCAAGAATTTAATCTATCTATGAAAACAAGAAATTAAATAAGAAGTTGGAAAGTAACTATAATTTTAAATCTAATATAATGTTATATTAATCCATTCTATAAAGGCAGGAAACTGATTAATAACTAAGATTCAAACTAGTCTAATTCTATGGAAAGAAATTGCAAATACTAATCTAGAAAGCAGTCGCTTGGTCCATAAATGATTTTAACCAATAAAAGAAAAAACTAACTACTTGCAGTAAATTACCTGATCTATGTTATGAATTGGAGACTATTCCATGTATGCATAATTAAATTCCTATCTAAGAATGTAAGTGCAACTGAGTTATGCAAAGCAATGAATTATTTAATTGATAATTCGTAGAAAGCAAAAACAAATAACTGCAGATTCGTAGAAAGCAAAGAAAATATTATTCTAAATACCAAGCGTAAATAAATGCGTTGAAAAATAGTAAACTAATCAAAGCAAACTAAACTTGGAGCTTTATAATCAAACCTAAAACTAAGTACAAAACAATAACTGAAAATATATTCAACTGTAAGCAAACCTACAAAAGAAAAACAAAATACTTCTACTATACCTCTTCAGCAAACTATACCATAAACTAAAGAATGTACTGAATCAAAGATACACACGATTGATGGATTTAGTGTAAAGTCGATGGAGCCATAAGATAATGAGTGAAAGGTGTCTCTAGTCCGAAAATTCATCTCTTTCATATAGAATTATAGTAGTGTTCCCCACAAACTAGGAATTTCATTGACCCTTATGCCACCCTGTAGTAAAGATGCTTAAATAACATGCCCTGATAATGAAGCTAGGATGTACGAGTGACCTCTAGGTTTTAGATAGACCTTAATTTATGACAAATCCCCGTGAGGTTTAAATTTGGTCTTGAGTAATTGGTATAATTAGAAATATGCATGTATGAAAATGAATAATGATGTAAATTTTTTTTTGTTTTAGTCATTAACATGGTATTTTTCTTAGTTCTTTTATTTGAAAAAAGAAAAAAAAAGTTGCATTATTCCCTAAACTAAGAATGCAACATTTTATTTATATACATATTTCCCTACCCTAAGAAGAAAGAAAACGTATTTATTCAAGTATATGAGCTTTTCCAATGAAACCAAGTGCGAAGCAAAATAAGAATTGTACCTTTATCCACATATGAAAATATTGTTGCAATGATTACCTGAATGTGGAAGTTCAACCAACTTACTTTTCTTTGCATCAACAGGTGTCGAATGAAGGAATGGTATTGCGGTCGAGTTACCTCCTGAAACAATCTTTCTATGTAGTCTTGGTACTCACCTTCCTTCACTGTGTCATACAGATCCCCTTCTTCTAATTGAGCAGTTGTTTGAGCACATGATGGATCTATTAGCTTGCATGTGGAGAACTCTTTAATTTCAGGTTGCTCTCCTTTGGATGCTATCCCCAATGTATCATATTATTTTGCAGTCTCGCAAAGAACATCTTTTTGTAGTTCTTGGGATTTTGCTTTGTTTTTCATTTCAGGAGCGACTGATAAGCTCTCAACTGCTATCAAGAGCTTCTCTTCTTGAGAGGTAGAGATCGAGATCGCAACTATTTCTAGGAGTTGATAAAGTTCTCTCATACTAATGAACACCTTTGGATCCATTTGGTTGGTTGATAAGTCATGCTTCACAAAAGGATTAGTGGTTGGGGCTCTTCCTACACCCAAAATTTTGTTTATATATATATATTTAGAACCTAATTACGAAACACATCACACATTTGAAAAGAAAATACCTTATGACAAATGTAAACGCACCTAAAAAAAATAAATGAACCGAACGTAACAGATCTAAATGCAACACCTAAGTTTGCTGAAGAGATAACACACTTGCATAAGATTAAATGGCAAGAAAGTAAACTACCTAAATGTGTAAGAAGTACACTTAAGAGAAGTAAGTCAAACTTTGCGTGAAGTAAACACACTTGTGCAAAAAAGGAACAACAAGGCTTTGGGACGACCCACTAAAGTGGATGCGTCAGGCTGTCACACTATGGAAATTCCGTAGTGAAGTCGTCTTTGCGTATTATCGTTTCCCCTACCCCTTGCTGTGTAATGTAAAGGAAACCTATCTACCCTTATGTACCTAGACTCCAATCCCTTTAGCACCTCCTCAACAACGGCGCCAAAATGTTGGGTAAAATATGCACTATCTAATTCCACACTTAATTGTCAACCCGGGAAGGGAGCTTGTGAGATGCAAACACTATATGTGTAGGATTGAAGGCTTGAACTAACCTAAGCCAACTTAAAGATGCAAATGCGCTAACATGAAACTATATGATTTTAATCTACATGCATGACTTTCATAATTAAAATGCAAGAATTTAATCTATCTATGAAAACAGGAAATTAGCTAAGAACTTGGCCCAATAACTATAATTTTAAATCTAATCTAATGTTATATTAATCTATTCTATAAAGGAAAGAAACTGATTAATAACTGAGATTCAAACTAGTATAATTCTATGCTAATCTATTCTATGGAAATAAATTGCAGATACTAATATAGAAAGCACCCGCTTGGTCCCAAAGTGATTTTAACCAATTAAAGCAAAACTAACTACTTGCAGCAAATGACCTGATCTATGTTATGAATTGGAGACTATTCCATGTATGCATAAGTAAATGCCTATCTAAGAATGCAAGTGCTACTAAGTTATGGAAAGAAATGAATTATTTAATTGAAAATTCGTAGAAAGCAAAAACAAGTAACTGCAGATTTGTAGAAAGCAAAGAAAATATTATTCTAAATACCAAGCGTAAATAAATGCGTTGCAAAACAGTAAACTAATCAAAGCAAACTAAACTTGGAGCTTTATAATCAAACCTAAAACTAAGTACAAAACAATAACTGGAAATATATTCAACTGTAAGTAAACCTACAACAGAAAAACAAATACTTCTACTCTACCTCTTCAGCAAACTATACCATAAACTAAAGAATCTTAACCAATCATAAAACGTTCATGCAACTAATTTAAAATTTGAAAAGTAACTTACGCTAATCTAGGTTATGTGAGCTTTTATCATCAAACTTTAAAATACTGAAAACCAATGCATCTTTAAAATCTAAATGAACCTATTAAGCTTGAATTTGAGACTAAGTACTAATCTTTTACATCTACTTGAATGAAATAACTTGAAGAAATAAAACTAACAAAGCCTAACATAATGAAATGCTGTGTAATTGGAAATGAAAGGCTGATTATGGACTCAAATGAAAACTGAAAATGGAATGTTGAACCTATTTCAGAAATGAGACAAACTAATATTCAACAAAGTATATGACAACATTTAAAACAAACTTAAGCTAATCTAGGTTTTAGGCATGAAAAAAAATGAAAATATGTTAAGAACCCATGTCAACCCTCCTCTTTATTTTGTTAGTATATTTTATCAGACGCATATGCTTTGTAAGTCATCCAATCAGTATGTTGTATTATCCCACATTCATGGGGAGTAAGTAATAGTTGTTAAGTTGTCTAGTTATTTTGTTGCATTATCCCACATTCATGGGGGTAATAGTTGTTTAGATTAGACTTAGTATATAAGTATGTGTTGAGGCTAATGAAATCTCTTCTCGACGTTTCGAGCCGCAAAGTAGGGCTCATCATCAAGACTAAATGCTGAGATTTTAATAATAATTCATTATTATTTATTTGTAGAGTAGTTTATAAGTCAATAATTTTAATTTTCTTTTTTAAAAACTTGTTTAAAATTTTTTAGTTTTAGGAATAAACTGTAACAGGTTTTCTTTAAGGTTGTAGTTTATATTAAATTAATTTTAATTTTTTTTATTTTCTATATTAAAGTTTTTAAAAAAAATCAGTTCTAAAGTTGCTTTTAGGTTTTTAATATATTTTTAAGTTTTAATAAATTTTTTTATTATTTTTTGTTTTTTTATTTATTATTAAAGCTTTATAAAATATCAATTCTAAAGTTGTTTTTAGGTTTTTAATAAATTTTTAGGTTTTTTAATAAATTTAATTTTGTAACAATTATTTTAATTTTTGTTTTTAGAGACTACTAGAGTTATTGTTTTTTGTGTGCGGAATATTGTTTCTAAGATGGTGAATTATGGGGCGCCAGCTCTCATTAAGCTTGAGGCCATCATCCCTATTCAAATTTGATGGAGCCTTCTCTATCTCAATGGCCTCCCTGATTTTTCTCCTTCTACAATGTTCCTCTCTAGCGATTAGTTTTGTCTCTTCAATGCGTATGTGGTGGTGTGAGTGGTGGGCATGTTCAGCTAGTGCTGATTTCTGATGACGATCGTGCCTGATGTCTGCGCAATGTTCTTTGAGTCTCACCTGTATGGAGCGTCCAGTTTCCCCAATATATGGTATATCACAAGAGCAGGGGATACCGTAGACACCCTTCTGTTTAAATGGATCTACTGGGTCTTTGGAGGAATCTAACATTCTTCCTACCGAGTTTGGGGGAGAGAAAGTTACCCTCATGTCCTTTCTACGAAGAATTTTGGCTATCACATCTGTTGTTCCTTTAATGTAAGGAAGCACGATCTTAGTTCCATCAATGTTTTTGTTTTGATTTCGAGATTTTTTGCGAGCTTTATGGATAACCTTCGTGATTTGATTTTTGTTATAACCATTCATTTGGAAGACATTGGACAAGTGGTCTAACTCCTGCTCTAAGTGGTCTTCATCCGAGATCCTGAAATCAGCACTAGCTGAACATGCCCACCACTCACGCCACCACATACGCATTGAAGAGACAAAACTAATCGCTAGAGAGGAACATTGTAGAAGGAGAAAAATCAGGGAGGCCATTGAGATAGAGAAGGCTCCATCAAATTTGAATAGGGATGATGACCTCAAGCTTAATGAGAGCTGGCGCCCCATAATTCACCGTCTTAGAAACAATATTCTGCACACAAAAAACAATAACTCTAGTAGTCTCTAAAAACAAAAATTAAAATAATTGTTACAAAATTAAATTTATTAAAAAACCTAAAAATTTATTAAAAACCTAAAAACAACTTTAGAATTGATATTTTATAAAGCTTTAATTATAAATAAAAAACAAAAAATACTAAATTTTTTTATTAAAACTTAAAAATATATTAAAAACCTAAAAGCAACTTTAGAACTGATTTTTTTAAAAAACTTTAATATAGAAAATAAAAAAAATTAAAATTAATTTAATATAAACTACAACCTTAAAGAAAACCTGTTACAGTTTATTCCTAAAACTAAAAATTTTTAAACAAGTTTTTAAAAAAGAAAATTAAAATTATTGACTTATAAACTACTCTACAAATAAATAATAATGAATTATTATTAAAATCTCAGCATTTAGATTGTCGGCTAAACTAATAAAAAACTGATTTAAATATATTCTCACACATATTAATACTATCTTTCGTACCTATTTTAACCTTGAGACTTTCTCCTGATGATGAGCCCTACTTTGCGGCTCGAAACGTCGAGAAGAAATTACAACTAACGCAGTCTTCCTCCCCACCATTCATCTTTCACTGCGTGATCATGAACATCTAATGAAATCATCGAAGAGTTATTTTGTATTGATCTTGCTCAAAGGAGGTTGCCCCCTTGAAATGGCCCGAGATCAATAAAATCTCTTTTGTGCTCCAATATTTCTATTATATCGTGCATTTTTATTGTTCATTGCAGGAGGTTCTCCACATCTTGTATCAAAGCACTTTCTTTGGCACAAGTGAGATTTTTTTTTCTTTAAAAAAAAAAAAGAGGGCAAAATTGGGCAGTGACTTTCAAATTAATTTCTGAAACTTTCTACATAGAATAAGAAGAAACAGGTTGCATATCTGAATTTCTCTTTCAAAAATATGCAGTTTAAAAAAAATCATCTCATTTGGAGTTCTAAAAGTGGAGATATCGCGGATTTACAATTAGCATTTTTTCAGAATTTTGGTGATGACCGCGGAAATTGCAGAGCGAAAATATTTTGATCGGGTGCCCATATTTCTATTCTGACTTAGTGAGTTGAAGTAGAGTGGTTGTTCTAGTTCTAGAAATAGGCTATAATAGCGATTCTGAGCAATATAGATTAGGTTATGCTCATTTTAAAAGTTTTCATCTCAAAACCCTCGCTCTAATTACAGGTTTTTGAGCATTGGGTGGAATTTCTGCCACATTTTTTCTCGCACTATGATTATTGCAGTAATTCTTCTTCTTACAGCGGTATTTTTCATTTGTATCAGGGAATAAACCCTATCTGCTTCACTATGGAAAGTACTTGGGCATAGCCCTAAAACTCATTGTGAGGAGTACCACAAAAACCCCGAAGTAGTTGGCCCTTGAGAGGACTTGCCAAGAAAAAAGGGCAATGACCCCCACCACATTGACTAGATTCCCATCCGTGAGGAAAACCAAAGAGCTGTCGTTTTTGGCCAAGCGGTTAGCAGTTTTACCTGTGCCATGAAGTGAGGGGTACTGCCCCAATACTCAAGCCTAAGACAGCCTTGGTGGTCGAGTGACTACCTTTGAACCATTAGGAAGCCAAATATACCTGGGGTCCATATATATTTACAGTTGATAACACGCAGAATTCCAGACTTGTCACAAATCCTTTACTTGAATTCAAGTTGATAAAGCATAGCTTTCTAGCATCGCCACAGATCATTTCTTTAGGAATTTTTTTTTGTTTTTCGACCATATATTACTTGATTTAGCTCCATTTCCCTTGGAAATTCACTATAACCATTCCATTCTACATATTTCATTCATTGAGGACCCTTTCCCAAGTCCACTTCCCGAAGCCTGAAATTCCATCTCCTTTTTTCACCCCGCTTCTGAACTTCACATTTTTTGTTTCCTTGTCCCTTAGTAAGTGTCCACAACCTAGTTACCCACTCGCATTTTTCCCAACTCAAAATTTTCCTTTTCTAAAACCCTCTTTGTTTTTGTTTTTCCTCCCATTTTTGATTAAAAAAAAAAAACTTGCTTATGGTTGTCACCCGCGCAGGAGCAAATAGATAAATGGAAGAAGAACTTGTTATGTTCAAGACCAAACTTGAAGATCTGGATCAAAGATTTCATGACCTCCATCTTTAGTATTCAACCATGAGCAACCGGCAACAGCCTAAGTCTTCTGTCGACACTGCATTCTTTGCTTCCAGCAACTTTTGTAGGCCGAAGATTGAATTCCCTTGCTTCAATGGTGATGATCCAAGTGGATGGATACACAAGGCATAACAATACTTTAGTATGCATAACACTTTTGATGTCACCAAAGTCCCACTTGCATCATTTCATTTGGAATGTGAATCCATTCAATGGTTCTGTTGGTACATCAAGGATCATGAAGATCCCCAATGGATAGATTTTTGCCAACTTCTTTTTCACTGATTTGGCCCTAGTGGTTTTGATGAATTCACAGGAGCACTCACCAAACTTCGCTAGACTAGCACTATGAGAGAGTATCAGACAGAATTTGAGAAATTAGTCAAGCACATAGAAGGATTTTCTGATGCATTCTATAGGAGTTGTTTAATCAGTGGTATTAAGGATACAATTTGATCTAAGGATAACATGTTTTGTCCCAACACAATGATGGAAATCCTAGGGTTGGCTAAGTTGACAGAGGACAAGATCAGGGCTCAGCAATGTCCCAAATCCACTTTTGTTCCATTCAGCAATATGGTTTCCCAAAGACGTCCAATCCCTCCAACTCCTAGACCCACTCCTATCCAGCATTTGTCTGAAGCCGAGATGCAGGCACATAGGGAAAAAGGACTTTGTTATAATTGTGATGGGAAATTCACCCGAGGACATCAATGCACTAATAAAAATCCCTATCTCTTGGATTTGGTTTCTCCACCTACACTTGAAAATTGTGAAGCTGCTCAGGATCTAGTAGACAATCAGGTTGACATTCAGTAGCTTCCTGTTGACCCTCATTCTCATGATGAACACCTAGAGATATCTCTCCATGCATTAGCCGGAGTCACCGCCCCACAAACCATGTAGGTCTAGGGTTTCTTCAAGAAGATTCCTCTTACAATACTCATTGATTCGGGTAGCACCCATAATTTCATTGACCCTCATGGTTGCCAATAGGATCACCTTACCTTGCAAAGGAAAGTGTTGCAATGTGTGTATCTCTATTGAAGATTATAACTTACGCTCTAACATGTTTGTCATGCCTCTAGGAGGATGGTGTGATTTTGGGAACTCAATGGTTACGCACACTTGGACCCATCTTATGGGATTTTGCTGAACTATGGCTACAATTTTCAGTCAATGGGAACAAACACATATTCAATGGCTTACAACCAGGTTCTCTCAGCATAATCAGTTCCCATCACATGGAAAAGCTCCTTAAGATGAATTCACATGGTGTCATCGCTTAGCTCCATTTCATTCAGATGCAACCTTCAACATTCTCAGCTACTCCATTGGATCTTTCATTCTGATGCACCCTTCAGATGCCTGATTTTTCCAAGCTATTCACTCTTGAGAGTGGCTTACAACAATGGACTTGGGGTTGTCCTCTTTCAAGATGAACATCCCATTGCATTCACCGAAAAATCCCTTTCTGGAAAGAATTTATGCACCTCTACATATGAGAAGGAAATGATGACTATTTTGCACACAGTACAAAAGTGGTGGCCATCCCTCTCAGAGAATCCTTTCGGCATCAAGATGGATCACCAGAGTTTGAAATATTTCCTGGAACAACAGGTCTCATCCCCAACACAATAGAAATGGGTTAGCAAACTCATGGATTATGACTATAAGAAGGCTCAGGACAATCTTGTGGTGGATGCTCTTTTCCACACATTTGATGCCCATGTTTCTCTTTTAGTTATTTCTCTGCCTATTACAACTTGGTTACACTCTGTTTAGCAAGGCTATGTCAATGACTCCTCATTATCTGAAATCATCCAACCATTGGCTAGTTGTTAGATTTTAAACATTAAGCTAGCATTTCGTTAGGATCTTTAACTAAGAGAACAACAAGCACATCAATCAAACACAAGAGACAATGAACACAGTGTTTTTCCTCAGGGAAACCATAAATGGGGAAAACCCTGCAACTTCCTCAGAGATAGAATCGGCACCAAAGTGAAACCCAAAAACAGTAAGATAATCTCTCGACTGTAGTAACCTCTTTCTTCTTGGCCCCAATGTCTTTCTCTTCCTCAGCTATGCGCTACAACTGAGTGTGGATGAGTGTGTTATAAATAGAGAGGCCAAATATCTAAGTATACTAATTCCCAACATGACTAAAACCCTACTAGGGCCGACCTCTCTAGGAGGGTCTAATAACGCTAGTGCCCCAGAACTGCGGGGAATTTAACCCTTATACAATAGGAGGGTTACCCATAATGACTTGACATGACTTGTTTACATTATAGATCCTCCCGATAGGAACATCGGGGCATGACATGACACAAGTACATCCTGAAATAAACATCGGGTTACAATAGATAAGAAATACAAGTGAATACATTCTGAAGTTACAATTACAACAACACTCCCTCTTAACTAGGAAGGTATTCTCTCGACACAATTTTCATCACTGGTCTTCTTCTCTGGATCATCTCGTCATCTGCATCTTCAATTCATCTTCGTCTTCAATTCATCTTCATCTTCAAGTCATCTTCACCTGGATTTGGATCAACACTCGATTTGGTTCATCATCACTGGATCTGGATCATCACTCAATCTGGATCATCATCACTGGTGCATCATCTCTGGATCTGGATCATCCCTCGATCTGGATCATCTCTGCTAGATCATCAACGCTGAATCTTCACAGGTGCTATCTCATGATTCTTCTTGTCACAGGAAGTTCTACAGAGCCAACCCTTTTTCATGCTGGATGTAGGCCTAGCCACCATGTAGGTATTCTTCAACACTTATATCTGACACTTAAGTCAGAATGGTCCGCCCAACACTTACATCTGATCATGTAGGAATCAATCCTATAATCATATCAGAAAGGAAATTCCCAACACTCACATCTGACCATGTGGTAACATATCCCACAACCCTATCAGAAAGGCCCAACACTCACATCCGTTCAACCAATGATCGAAAAGGCCCAACACTTACACTTAGCCATGCGAGGAACTAATCCTCCATGCCAAAAGGATCTGCACTTACATCTGACAACCAATGTCAGAAAGGCTCAGTACTTACATTTGTTCAACCAATGATCAGGAAAGGCCCAGCACTTACATCCGTTCAACCAATGATTAGGAAAGGCTCATCACTTATATTCGACCATGCAAGGAACCAATCCTTTATGTCGAAATGGATCTGCACTTACATCCGACACATGTGAGGAACCAATCCAACATGCATGTTCGAAAAGGCGTGCACTCACATATGATCTTGTAGGAACCAATCCTACAGTCATATCAGAATGGCCCCTAGCCCCAGACTGAGCTACTTGGAAACTGACCAGGCGTCTCCATTTCCAGAATGGCATTCAGCGCTTACTTCTGATCATGTAGGAACCAATCCTATAGTGACATTAGAATGGCTCAGTACTCACATCTGACATGGAAGGAACCAATCCTCTCACCATGACAAAATGGCTCAACCCTTACATATGACCATGGAAGGAGCCAATCCTCTCACCATGTCAGAATGGCTATGGGTATCATATTTTCCCTTAGAGGAAACCTTGATCTGGAGAACACTAAGCTTCTCCCTGAAGTACTCAAACTTCACCCTATCCAATGGCTTCATCAATACATCAGCTATCTATTCCTTCATCGCAACATACTGGAGCTTCACTGCTCCTCTCTGCACCATATCCTTGATATAGTGATACTTGATCTCGATATGCTTCGACTTGTCATGGAACATTGGATTCTATGACACCTTAACACAACTCTGGTTGTCACAATGTATACAAGTAGCATCCATCTAGAGATCAAATAAATCAGATAGTAGCTTCCGTAGCCATACTACCTCACAACTAGCTGAACAAGCTACGACATACTCTGCTTCAATTGTACTCAGTGCCACATAGGATTGCTTCCTGCTAAACCAAGAGATCAAACCTGATCCCATACTGAAGCAACACCTTGAAGTGCTCTTCCTATCGATGGCACTGCCTGCCCAATCTGAATCAACATAACCCTCTAGGTTAATCTTCTGATTCACCTCGTACTTGAGCCTATAATCAATTGTACCCCTCAAGTACCTCAGAATATGCTTTGTAGCAATCAAGTGAACATGTCTTGGATATGTTAAGAACTGGCTCAAGGTGTTCACAGCAAAGCAAATGTCTGGTCTCGTGTTCATCAGGTACATCAAGGACCCAATCATCTGACGATACATCGTAGCATCAACCGCTTCTGATGAAGCATCACTCAATAGCTTTAGGTTCGATGCCATAAGTGTGGTCATGGCCTTGCAGTCCATCATCCCAAACCTCTTCAGGATCTCTACTGCATACTTCCCTTGTCTGAGGGAGATTCCATATGCATTCTGCCACAGCTCCATGCCTAGAAAATAATGCATCATACTCAATTCCTTCATTTCGAACTTGGGAGCAAGCTTTCTCTTCGTATCAGAAATCAACCCATCCATACTTGTTATAAACATATCATCTACATATAGTAGAAGCATTACTTGGCTGCCATCTTCAACCTTGTAATAAAGGTTGGAATCTGCTTTACTCTTGGTAAAGCCAAAGCTGGATAGAAAGCTGCCAATTCTGTCATACCATGTCCTGGGTGCCTATTTCAAACCATACAGGGCTTTCTTCAATCTGCACACAAGAGATTCCCTGTCATGTGTCTCAAAACCGAGTGGCTGTTCTACATACACTTCCTCTTCCATTACACCATTCAAGAAAGCAGTCTTGACATCCATTTGGTGTATCTTCCATCATTACTGCAGCCAAAGCAAGTACCGATCTGATGGAAGTGTATCTGGCTACAGGTGCAAAGGTTTCACTAGTAGAAAATGTGAAATTAATGACTAAAAAAATGACTAAAATCAGGCTATAAACGACTATTTTTGAGTTGGTGACTAATAGTAGCAAATTTCCACTATCTTATAGCTAGTCGTATTTCACTAGTCATTAATATCTTGACTTAGTAGTCATTGATTTAGTCATTGATAGACAATGATTTAGTCATTGATAGTCAATGATTTAGTCATTGATTTAGTCATTGATAGTTAATGATTTAGTCACTGAGTTAGTCATTGATTTAGTCGTTGATTGTCACTGATTTAGTCACTGATTGCAACCATTAATGACCAAATATATGACTAAATAAACTACTAGATGTTAACATATTAATGACTAAGCTAAATACGACTAAGATACAGGAAGCTAGCTACTAATAGTCGTATATATGCGAATTTAGTCATTTTTGTAGTCACAAATTTATGATAGGGCATGAAGGAATCGAACCACCAACCTCCTGCCTATAATTAGGCAGGTGCTCTACCATTGAGGTAGCACCCTTTAAGAAGTTGTTATTTCTTGACAATGATGATATTCAAACAAATTTATGATAGATATCAATCTACAAACTACATACTTATTACTATTACAACTTACCAGTAACTAGTATTTGTGATAAACTAATTCTTGAGAGATATGTACAATTTTTCCTGTAACTAAAGCTAATTAAAATACTACAAATATTCTTACCAAATAGATTTAGTGATGATTACCTCTTCCCATTCTTCATCACTATCATTCTCATAGTCCAAAGAAGAGTCCTTCCTGAAAGGATTTCGAAGCCCAATGCCATCACTGCATCAAAAACAAAGAGTCAGAAACAAAACTTTCCCTCTCGTCTACTGCAATATTAAGAACCCATGAGCTTCAAGGTGTTTTATATGTTCCTCATCATGGGCTATCAAAATTAAAACACAACCTGTTGCTTTGATAATTAATAAACTTAAAATTATGCAAAGTATATTCATATTTTCTTTGAGAAGGTTCCATAATAAGCAAGCCTATGGTTGTGATCAAACTGCAAAAGGTTTCTTCTCTTATTGTGAAGCCTATTTTAGCTTTAAATCAAGTGATAAACATTCTAAGAGCTAGGCAGATTCAAAAACTTATTGCTAATGAATACTCGATGATTATCATTTGCAAAATTAGAGACTTGACTCCCTATGCACCATAATGTCTTGCAAAAATGATCTCTAGACCTAGAATTCAAAGAATTGCAAGTATTTTGACTTGGGGAATTGCAAGTATTGCAAGTATTTAGCATTGAATCTTTACTGTTTCAAAGGTACCATTTTGTATGGAGGAGTTATGCTTTGTGAATCATTATTCCTTGGCTATAAGGGCACCTAATAGTGGATTCAATAATTAAAGAGTCATGTTGCAAATATAAACAGAAATACCCTGCTCCTACAACATTGCATCTTTAGAGAAACCTTTAAAGGGTTGTATATTTGGATTCTAGGTGATGATACTAGTTATTTGAAAGGCAGGAAAACTGGTTAAGCATGAATTAAACTTAAAAAACTTGCAAACTATTAGGTATAACAAAATATATATCAGCTCTGTGTTGAGATGTACAGGATCTGAAATAGCTTCCATGATGATTGGACAACAGTTCACAGAGAGAAATAACCATTGATAAGAAATGAACTTTCCTTAGAATGTATGGTCACCTAAAATAAGACTACACTAAAATTTGGATTCTAGTAAGCTTTTGAGATTGACTAAACGTATCGAAAAGGTTGGAGAGACTGGTATTCTACAGTGTTCTTATAATGCACAATTGCATAAAAGGCATATTCTTATCAATATTTATGACTTTCAAAATGAAGGAATTTACTTGACCATGAAATGCACATTTATGATGAAGCAAAGGATAGAGAAAATCATGATGAGGTTCATATTCCCCATTTGAACTGCCTACAAGAAACTATTTCTTCGTAAGGGTAATAAGGCATGTCTCCATCCTGCTTGAGTGGAATGTGAAAGTGCTCTGCCTTGATTATCTGATTATGAATTAGTTTTAAGTTCCAATTCCCTTCAGGCCCTATGGCATGTTTACGCCTTCCACTCTAACTCCCCACGTGGGATGCATTGCTTCTTCAATGGAATATAAGAGCCTCACTAAGACCCAGGTCTCGTATTTTGGTGTGGAGTTATATTTACAAGTACACAGTTCAAGGTTCATGAAGAATTGTTCAAAACCTACCATTATTACAACATTATAACATAGGGTATGTTTCTGTGGGAGGATAGAGGCAGGGTAGAGCAGATGGCAAGAGTAAGAGAGGGCGTGACCTAGCTAATTTAAAGAAAAAAATCTAAATCTTGGCTGAATTAGAGATTGAATAGTCTCTTAGTAAGGGGTAATGTGTTGGTGAGTGACTGTAGCGCTAAGGCCTTATATTTCTTTTCTCTTAGGCACCGATTTTGGAAAGTGATGCTAAGAAGTCCCCAAGATGGCCAAGGGATATCTGACAATAACTACATGACATTGGTAATGTCCCAGTGCAACTTAGGGACATCCCCTGTGCAGTGTTAGATCTTAAAAGATAGGCTCATCGAAAAATGGTTATCTCTTGTATTTAGATCCATAAAAATAAGTCTATATCCATAGATAACAAAATTGGAAAAATACAAAGGCTTAAAATGGCTGGATAAAAGGAAACAAAAACTGTAAATGCCATATTAGCAAGAGGTAAAACAAAATTGTTAAAAGAAAATTACTAATATCCAACAACAAAAGAAGACAAAACTCACCCTTGGCCTCTGAAGGAACCAAAAATGTGCTTCCCTTTGAAGTACTCTGAAATCCTTGCACCTTTGGGCCAGAAGCATTATTAGATAGTCCATTAATATTCAATAGTTCATGTCCATTTGTGATTTCCAAAACATCTTGTCCATTTTCCCACTCCCTTTGCAATTGCCTAAACAATGCCAAATTGGGAGTGGAATAATGGCTTGATCTTTCTCTAGAACCTTCTGACCTTGCAAATAAAAATCTTGACTGCTTTCTATTCTGAGACTTCCATGAACTTGATATTTCCTTTGACATCCCATTGCATTTATCAGTTTCAACAAGGAGCAAAATTTCTAAATTGTGAGGACTATTTGATACACTATCATCTGAATCAAAATTCAAAGACAATATGTTTGAAATTATACTGTTTTCTCCAACATCTGAGCCATTCATATAAAATTCTGGAAGGATATTACACACCAGATTCTCCAAGCATTCTAGCTTTCCAGAACTAGCATTATAATCTCTAGCAATTTCTACTTTCTCGGGAATTTGAAAACCGATACTTGTACTTCTATCGGTTGCATCTAACATAGACTCATTTTCAAAATTTTGGATAGAGCTTGTACTAGTATTTCCAGCTTCTGAAACTGATATTTCCTCTAACATAGGCTCATTTTCACAATTTTGGATAGAACCTGCATTAGTATTTTCAGCAGTTGAAACTAATCTTTCCTCTGCTTTATGATCAGTAACTCCAAAGCTGTCACCATCACCATTAAGGGTGCAAGTATTTACATACTTTTGATGAAGAGAACAATATTTCGAACTATAATCATCCACTGAAAATTGGACTTTTTCCATAAAGGGAGGCATCTCTACTTCTGAATAAATAGATTTAGAGCAACCTTCACCATATGGTTTTGCAAAGTGTTCTTCATAATTGTTTTGATACCTATCATCAAATGGAGACCTTTGTAGACAATTCTCAACATGGTTTCCTGAAAGCATTCTACTGCTTTTATTTAGAGCAACAAAATTCACTTCACTATTGCTTTGAACAACAGAGTTTCTTTGAGGGATAGAGATTGGAAAGCTATCTTTAGAAAGTCCAACATAGACAATACCAGATGACACTGAAGCTGCATCTGTTCTTTCACTTCTTGCTGTTTCAATTTTCCCACTGCCCAGCTTAGATGAACCCTTGTGTGTGTCAAAGGATGAATTCTTCAATAGACTTTTAAAACCTTCATGACTCCTACATTTCATAGTAGGATCAACTAAACTGGCATTCTTTCCATGGAAAGCTTCCCCAGCGGTATTTACACGTGAATTTAATTTTATATCTGTTCCACTCATTGCATTAGGTTTGGCGTCAATATGTTTTTTAGATATAAACGTTGATGACTGCCCACCCTTATTGACCAATAGCTTTCCATGATCAGAACTCAACCTTGATGCCGCAACTTCCACCACCAAGGTAGGGAGATTTAATGTTGGAGACATTGAAAGTGAATGAGATGAACTTGTTTTAGTATTAGAGGATCCCTGGGATCCTCATACTAAATGATTTTTCCTGTGCAGCATGGGAGCACCTGCAACAACCATTAATGTCTGAATATTCGTAAGATATGTAATATTCCACCACAAACTCCTAAATCATATGGAAGCTTATGTTCACTAAAATTAATGTGTAATGTTACTCTGCACCAATCCAGGGGGGTGCTGGAAAACTAAACAAATATTCCATGACAAGAAATAGATTATGATACCAAGATGCACTAGCCGGCAATAGATCTGATCTTCCAGCAGCTCCACTGGCAAGGGAAGTCTCAGCGTTACCTCCTGTGTTCTAGTTTCACATGGAAATATGAACAGGTATATATTATTAGGAAATGAAAATGAAGCCATGTATAAAGAATCTAGAAGACAATCACTAAAGTAAAACATAAGCTATCTAAATAAAATACACATTAGCTTCTATACTAATGATTATTTAGGACTGAATCAGAAGCTATTAAATAATCTAATATGGAAGCATAGAAAAATTTCTCTGCACAGATATCAATAACAAATGCTAAAGATAATTGGACGGAAGTACAATATACTAAAAGTCTAAAGTCACTTACAGGAGCCAGTGATTTACTCAATTTACTTAAAGAAGCTGATCCAAGCAAGGAAACCTCTACCACTGGTGGAGGTAAACAAAGTCCCCAGTGTTGCTGTGAAGGATTTATAACATCATGGAACTTTTAAGTTTTGCTGCTAGAAAAATAGAACATAGAAAATAAAAAATCATAAAATCTAAATGTGAAATATTTTTTAAAACAATTTATCCCAATAAAGAAAACTTTCTAAATTAATCTAAATATATTAATAAGAATATTATGTCGAATGTTTCAAAATGAACTAAAAGAGATAACTGGGGCAACAATACAGTAAATATTACATCCCAAAACTAGTGTACAGATATACAAAGTAGCCAAGGCTGATGTCTGAAAATTTGTCCATTCCAATTTCCTCCAACAAATTTTACAAAATTCCCCCCCAAATGATCTCTTGAAGGCTTTCTTCACTATAGCAGCCAACCCCATCCATGTGGGGCCTTCCTCTTCCCATTGCTTCAAGCAATGAGGTCATCATCACATAAATCTAGGATTCAAGGCATGGGATAAAGTGTGCAAGGGGGTGTTGAATTGGTTCCACATGTCAACAATGATTGTCATCACAACGCAAAATCTATATCAATGATTGTCAACACAACCTCTACAAAATCTACATCAAAAAATAAAAGCACGGGAACCCTCCTATCAAATGGTTTCCATAGATTTCTCATCCATGGTATCCCTGCCATCATAAATCTCTCCCCAAAATGGCTTGCAGTGTCTGCATTTCAAAGAAGCTCAAATGTTGGTGTTGTGAATTTTAGCAGAAGTCAATCTTGATCCACCACTTCCCATCAATCACCACTCTACACAACACTCCTCTCTGAATTTGACTGTCTCCAAAAAGACTAAATCTCACTCACCATAGAAAATAATGCAACTTTCACCTGTACAAATCGATGCAACAGGACGAAGTTTGAGGCACATATTGTCTCAGCAACTTTCAATGACTCCAGCTTCAAGAATTGTCAAAAAAATGGCTTCCAGCTGATGATGGTTTATGATGGATTCTAGGGTTGTTATTGCACGATGGTTTATCAAAACTTTAGTTTATGAGTTTCCATGCATCAAATCAAAATGTTTATGAGTATTGTCTCTCGAATAAGTTCTATTAACATCAATCATCTTAAGATAGATTTGAAAGGCTTCTTAGGTGACCTACAATTTATAGTAGTGAAGCCAAAGGGGAACAATAATAATAAGAAATACCGTATTGTTGTTGGTGATGGTATTTTACTTATGATACTTTACAAATTCTATCTTTTATACTATACTGCTACTGATACTCAACTTATATAACCATTACTACACTTCACTAAGCATTACTAAATAGGGATAACTAGAACTACACTTCCACTGAACTTATACTTTACTCCTATATTACTCATTTAGGCTTAAACTTTAGTATAAATTTCCCAATTTATAATTCCTTTTTTCCATTATATATTGATTTATCTCTTACTGAACCTCTTAGAGAAGGAAACAACCACAAAACCCTACCTCTCTTTCACAGCTTTACTAGAGGAACCACACCAGGCCCCTAGCTTGTTCCTTAACTCCTGGTCCTCTTAGTAGAACTAGTAGTGCTACTTATGCTAGATACTCTTAGAACTAGTAGTGCTACATATTGACAATAGTGCTACTTATTAGTGCTACCTATTAGTAGAACTAGTAGTGCTACAGATTGACTCCTTGAATGATACGTGGCTTCTTCATCCAAAGGCATCAAACACATTAATCCTCCAGCCACCAGTCTTCCAGTCTTGAACTAATCAACCATATCATTGAATACAAAAAAGTAGAAATGTCAAGAGCATTTGTTAACAGAAAAAAAATTGCAAGTGTTAAATGAGATACACAACTAAATTGACAAACCATCAAATATCAATTGATGGCTCATCTAACTTCAAAATTTTGGATCATTTTGAGAACATCTGAAAATGTATCAGTCAATTGACATCTTGCAATCATTTCACTTCAACTTCACTTGAAAAATCAGTGCATCCTACATAACTAGTAGTAATATTGGCAATGTTGAGAAACACCTTCAAAATACCTCTCTTTGCACTAGTTCTCCGGGAAGATGAGACCGTCCACAGAAGACAATCAAAATGACCATGACTTCCTTTACAATGATGGCATATACCGCTATAGCCTTAATATTCTAAACAAGCAATCACATATCTCTGGTAGTGAGCGTTCTACAAGGGAAGGGTAGTTGCACAGAAAATTGATTATTAAAATTTAGATAGATCCTGAAAAGTGTATGGCTCCCACTGTAACTGTTCAGGTATGTAGAAGTGTATGGCTTTTCAATGGAGCTGTTTCTTAATAGTTTATACTTCACTTAAGCAACTAATAAAACAAAATTCATGAACCTAAAATTACACCAATGCACCAAAATAACTGTTAAAAGTCTCAAGCTGGAAAATGCTTACTTCAAAGTTCTTCATAGAAAAAGGCATGCTACATTTACAGGTTGAGATAAAACAACATGTAGCATCATTAGAAACTACATAGATTGGAATGCATGTTCCTCTTCATAACACCGATTGTCATTATCTGCCAATCAATGAAGGGGTAACTTAAAATGCCAACAGTACATCTGGAAATGGTAATCATTACAATATGGGATTTAGCTAAGAAACCATATGTGGATTCTTCATCCAAAGGCATCAAACACATTAATCCTCCAGCCATCAATCTTCCGGCTTTGAACTAATCAACCATATCATTGAATACAACAAAGTAGAAATGTCAAGAGCATTTGTTAACAGGAAAAAAATTTGCAAGTGTTAAATGAGATACACAACTAAATTGACAAACCATCAAATATCAATTGATGGCTCATCTAAATTCAAAATTCTGGATCATTTTGAGAAGATCTGAAAATGTATCAGTAAATTGATGTCTTGCAATCATTTCACTTCAGCTTCACTTGACAAATCAGTGCATCCTACATAACTAGCAGTAATATTGGCAATGCTGAGAAACACCTTCAAAATACCTCTCTCTGCACTAGTTCTCCGGGAAGATGAGACCATCCACATAAGCCAATCAAAATGACCATGAATTCCTTTACAATGATGGCATATATGGCTGCAGCCTTAATATTCTAAACAAGCAATCACATATCTCTGGTAGTAAGCGTTCTATAAGGGAAGGGTAGTTGCACAGAAAATTGATTATTAAAATTTAGATAGATCCTGAAAAGTGTATGGCTCTCATTGTAACTGTTCAGGTATGTAGAAGTGTATGGCTGTTCACTGGAGCTGTTTCTTAATAGTTTATACTTCACTTAAGCAACTAATAAAACAAAATTCATAAACCTAAAATTACACCAATGCACCAAAATAACTATTAAAATTCTCAAGCTGGAAAATGCTTACTTCAAAGTTCTTCATCGAAAAAGGCATGCTACATTTACAGGTTGAGATAAAACAACAAGTAACATCATTAGAAACTACATAGATTGGAATGCATGTTCCTCTGCATAGCACCGATTGTCATTATCTGCCAATCAATGAAGGGGTAACTTAAAATGCCAACAGTACATCTGGAAATGGTAATCATTACAATATGGGATTTAGCTAAGAAACCATATGTGGCTTCTTCATCCAAAGGCATCAAACACATTAATCCTCTAGCCATCAGTCTTCCAGCCTCGAACTAATCAACCATATCATTGAATACACCAAAGTAGAAATGTCAAGAGCATTTGTTAACAGAAAAAAAATGCAAGTGTTAAATGAGATACACAACTAAATCGACAAACCATCAAATATCAATTGATGGCTCATCTAACTTCAAAATTCTAGATCATTTTGAGAAGATCTGAAAATGTATCAATCAATTGACGTCTTGCAATCATTTCACTTCAACCTCACTTGAAAAATCAGTGCATCCTACATAACTAGCAGTAATATTGGCAATGTTGAGAAACACCTTCAAAATACCTCTCTCTACACTAGTTCTCTGAGAAGATGAGACCATCCACAAAAGGCAGTCAAAATGACCATGACTTCCTTTACAATGATGGCATATATGGCTGCAGCCTTAATATTCTAAACAAGCAATCACATATCTCTGGTAGTAAGGATTCTACAAGGGAAGGGTAGTTGCACAGAAAATTGATTATTAAAATTTAGATGGATCCTGGAAAGTGTATGGCTCTCACTGTAATTGTTCAGGTATGTAGAAGTGTATGGCTATTCATTGGATCTATTTCTTAATAGTTTATACTTCACTTAAGAAACTAATAAAACAAAATTCATGAACCTAAAATTACACCAATGCACCAAAATAACTGTTAAAAGTCTCAAGCTGGAAAATGCTTACTTCAAAGTTCTTCATAGAAAAAGGCATGCTACATTTACAAGTTGATATAAAACAATAAGTAGCATCATTAGAAACTACATAGATTTGAATGCATGTTCCTCTGCATAGCACCGATTGTCATTATCTGCCAATCAAAGAAGGGGTAACTTAAAATGCCAGCAGTACATCTGGAAATGCTAATCATTACAATATGGGATTTAGCTAAGAAACCATATGTGGCTTCTTCATCCAAAGGCATCAAACACATTAATCCTCCAGCCATCAGTATTCCAGCCTTGAACTAATCAACCATATCATTGAATACAACAAAGTAGAAATGTCAAGAGCATTTGTTAACAGAAAAAAATTGCAAGTGTTAAATGAGATACACAACTAAATTGACAAACCATCAAATAAGAGCAGAAGGAATGGTGATATTCTGTAGATATTTAGCCACTGAAGTATCTTCTTTAGGTGAATCCATAGTTATCAATGGCTCTTCCCGATCATCAAAAACAAGAACAGTCGTTGCACCAGCATTCTGAGCATTCCAAACTTTCAAAGAAAAATAACAATCTGCAAAACAACATATGACTCCATTCACAATTTTCAGATTGCACCCTATGATTGAATCTTTTACCACTTGTTGATGAATTAAGAGTCTGAAAAGCTTTGTTTCATTAATTCGTTTATACTCCAAAATCAGTGCTGAATAAAAAATCCATGCCAAGATTTTGAAGCCATTGCAAGAATGACATTTCATGTAAATGTACTTGTGACCTATTAGACTTAGTTACATAGGAAATCCAATGAAGAACAGAGCATCAATATGTGAAAATGACTGTAAACCAAACCTAGGAAATATTGATACAGCTGGAACATATTGTAAACAGACTCCCCTTCTGCCCAAAAAAGAAAAAAGAATAATAGCATGGCTTGCCTAGTCTTGGCACATGTGATCAAATAACTACCAACCTGTTAGGATCCTTTAAATATCATACATCATGACATATATTAGTAAAAGAGCATGAAACAGATATAGTGGATATAAATGATTCACACAAATATGCCTAATTGCAAGTTCCGTATTCCACTCAACACACACAATCAATGGAGAAAAGGATCATATAGTGACTGTACAATATCACTAGGACTGGCTCATAACAATGAACATCAATATTCAAGCATAAATAACATAAGCATGGTAAGTAAATGGATGATCTCCTGCAGGAACCAATCTACAGAGAAGGTAATACAACATCTAAACAGAATGCAGAGCATGATGTCCAGCCTCATAATATAAAAAAGTAGAGAACCATGCTTCTTTGAAAGGATTTTATATAGATCACAAACCCCTGTATGCTAATGAGCTCACTAATAATGCTACTTTCTCACAGAGAAGTCAATATCATTTGAATTCAAGGTAGTGCGGTCCTAAGAAGATTTGAGAAATGCAGAGCTAAGACTACTCTTTCGTGAATCATCATTATCAGATATTGAGCCAATATTACAAATAAATTTTGATCATTTCTTGACAAAAAATTTCAATGGAAGTCCTTAATTCTTAGATAAGTGGTTGCGTTGCTCAAGAGAGAGTGGTATTTAGATTCCACATTGCCTAATAGATACAATATGTAACCATTTTTTTCTATAAACCAACTGACTAAATATAATTCCATCACTCTACAAGACACTTCTCAACATGAGAATGCAATTAGTCTAATTTATGCTACTATCTATATCTAGCATAAGGACTAGAGTAACCTCTTCATAAGAGACTTCTAATACAATCATACATTTTCTCATTATCCTATTAGTAGGGAGAAGGTTGCCAATATGCAATTCCATTTTTTCTATTCTACTTATAGGGCTAATAATGTCTAATTATATTACTAGCTAGCATATGTGGCAATATGCAATGAGATTTCTGGTATCCTATTAAATAGGACCTGAGGCAATCTGTAAAAGGTATTGTTGTGCCTGCCCATAGAGGCTAGTGATCTGAACTATTTGCCAACATATGCTTCTTATGAAGGCAAGATTCAATAATATATCTACTATCCTACAAACAATTATCCTCAGTGGCAATGTAAAATATCTCTATAGTAAATTGGTCTGTGCTCAAATAGGAAGGCACAAGATGAATCAGCCATAGGACTAAGGTTCAAGGGATTTTCTGTACCATTAGGGTCATTGTTGTCAATTATTTTGCCTAGAAATATCCAGTTAAAATACCACACATAATTAATAAACCCACATAAATCCTTAATAGACCCAAAATGGTTGCATGGATTTTTATCAGATTTATGGTTTCCAAAATTACAAGAATTCTGCTTTTTAAGTGTAATGCCATCATTGGGAAATGTTGGCTTGTCATGAGATAATGTGCACCTAATTTGATTTTCTTTTGTCATGACAACTTCCAATCATCACTGTGAATATTACAACACCTTGGAGAGTCTCCTTCCTCTATCTGGGAGTATTACAATGAAATGTAGCGAGCTTCTAGAAACTCCCTTCCTAAGGAAATATGTTGTCATCTGTTTTTTTTCAAAATATGCTTTCTTAATATCATTTGTTTTTTTGAAAGATGCTTCCTTAAAAGTGCCCTTTTCCAATTTAGGAATATTACAATGAAATGTATCATTCAAATGATCCCTTACTGAGGAATATGTAGTTAGATGTTTGTTTACCAAATATGTCTTCTTAATATCATCATCTGTTTTTTCAAAAATGATTCCTTAAAAGTACAATTTACCAAGATGAAAATGATGCCTTCTTAATATCATAATAACTAACCGTTTCTTCTAGAATGTTGGTTCATTTGTCAATCAATGTAGGATTCAAATCACACAACTTGTGAACAATAAGAATCTCATCACGGACTTCTTCTTGGCCTTGGATTTTAAAAGAGCTAATGGTTGACTACGTTGCTAGCTTTGTGCTTCCTACTTAGATCCCATCAGTCAAACCTTCACCCATTTGTTTTTATTCACACAAATATGCTTAATTGCAAGTTCTGTATTCCACTCAACACACACAATCAATGGACAAAAGGATCATATAGTGATTGTACAATATCAGTAGGACTGGATCACAACAGTGAACATCAGTATTCAAGCATAAATAGCATAATCATGGTAAGTAAATGACTGATCTCCTACAGGAACCAATCTCCAGAGAAGGCAAGACAACATCTAAATAGAATGTAGAGCATGATGTCCAGCCTCATAATATAAAAAAAGTAGAGAACCAGACTTCTTTGAAAGGATTTTATATAGATCACAAACCCCTGTATGCTAATGAGCTCACTAATAATACTACTTTATCATAGAGAAGTCAATCTCATTTGAATTCAAGGTAGTGCGGTCCTAATAATATTTGAGAAATGTAGAGCTAAGACTGCTCTTTCGTGAATCAGATACTGAGCCAATATTACAAATAAATTTTGATCATTTCTTGACAGAAAATTTCAACGGAAGTCCTTACTTTTTAGACAAGTGGTTGCGTTGCTCAAGAGAGAGTGGCATTTAGATGCCACATTGCCTAATAGATACAATATTTACCAATTTTTTTCTATAAACCAACTGACTAAAAATAATGCCATCACTCTACAAGACACTTCTCAACATGAGAATGCAATTAGTCTAATTTCTGCTACTATCTATATCTAGCATAAGGACTCAAGAAACCTCTTCATAAGAGACTTCTAATACAATTATACATTTTCTCATTATCCTATTAGTAGGGAGAAGATTGCCAATATGCAATTCCATTTCTTCTATTCTACTAATAGGGCTAATAGTGTCCAATTATATTACTAGCTATCATATGTGGCAATATGCAATGAGATTTCTGGTATCCTATTAAATAGGACCTGAGGAAATTTGTAAAAGGTATTGTTCTGCCTACCCACAGAGGCTAGTGATATGAACTATCTTCCAACACATGGTTCTTATGAAGGAAAGATTCAATAATATTTCTACTATCCTACGTACAATTAGCCTCAGTGGCAATGTAAAATATCTCTGTTGTAAATTGGTCTGTGCTCAAATAGGAAGGCACAGGATGAATCGGCCATAGGACTCAGGTTCAAGGGATTTTCTATACCATTAGGGTCATTGTTGTCAATTATTTTTCCTAGAAATATCCAGTAAAAATACCACGGATAATTAATAAACCTACATAAATCCTTAATAGACCCAAAATGTTTTCATAGATTTTTATCAGATTTATGGTTTCCAAAATTCAAAGAATTCTGCTTTTTAAGTGTAATGCCGTCATTGAGAAATGTCAGCTTGTCATGAGATAATGTGCACCTAATTTGTTTTTCTTTTGTCATGACAGCTTCCAATCATCACTATGAATATTAGAACACCTTGGAGAGTCTCCTTCCTCTATCTGGGAGTATTACAATGAAATGTAGCGAGCTTCCAGAAACTCCCTTCCTGAGGAAATATGTTGTCATATTTTTTTTTTGAAAATATGCTTTCTTAATATCATTTTTTTTTTCAAAGATGCTTCCTTAAAAGTGCCCTTTGCTAATTTAGGAGTATTACAATGAAATGTAGCATTCAAATGATCCCTTACTGAGGAATATGTACTTAGCTGTGTGTTTACCAAGTATGTGCCTTCTTAATATCATCATATGTTTTTTGAAAAAATGATTCCTTAAAAGTACCCTTTCCCAAGATGAAAATGATGCCTTCTTAATATCATAATAACTAACCGTTTCTTCTAGAATGTTGGTTCATCTGTCAATCAATGTAGTCTTCAAATCACACAAATTGTGAACAATAAGAATCTCATCACAAACTTCTTTTTGGCCTTGGATTTTAAAAGAGCTAATGGTTGATTACATTGCTAGTTTTGTGCTTCCTACTTAGATCCCATCAGTCAAACCTTCACCTATTTGTTGTTATTCACACAAATATGCTTAATTGCAAGTTCTGTATTCCCCTCAACACACACAATCAATGGAGAAAAGGATCATATAGTGACTATAAAATATCAGTAGGACTGGATCACAATAGTGAACATTAGTATTCAAGCATAAATAGTATAAGCATGGTAAGTAAATGACTGATCTCTTGCAGGAACCAATCTCCAGAGAAGGAAATACAACATCTAAACAGAATGCAGAGCATGATGTCCAGCCTCATAATATAAAAAAGTAGAGAACTAGGCTTCTTTGAAAGGATTTTATACAGATCACAAACCCCTGTATGCTAATGGGCTCACTAATAATACTACTTTCTCACAGAGAAGTCAATCTCATTTGAAGTCAAGGAAGTGCGGTCCTAAGAATATTTGAGAAATGTAGAGCTGAGACTGCTATTTCATGAATCATCATTATCAGATACTGAGCCAATATTACAAATAAATTTTGATCATTTCTTGACAGAAAATTTCAATGGAAGTCCTTACTTTTTAGACAAGTGGTTTCATTTCTCAAGAGAGAGTGGCATTTAGATGCTGAACATTTAGAATTTTTGGGCCAAGTACATATCACGGAGGAGTATACCAACACACAAGTCATGGGACTTCACTTGAAAGACTACTGTTGGATTGAAAACCTTATATCTTACCAAAGTTTCGAATGTTGAGAGATCAAATTGAGAATAAGCATAAACAAAGACAAGAACCATTCTCAAAGCAATAGTAAATTGCCAACAGTTAGTGTCATAATAAATATGGAAAAAATGAATACCCACAGTGCACATTAGTACAGAAAACTACAAGAATGAGGTTCATAATAAGCATTGTATCTGTGGAAACAAATGATTTTTTTACAGATACATCATTCATGCTTAAATGCACTTCAACAACACAATAGTTTGACATATGCAATGCAGGAAACCTCATGGAAGTCCCATGTGACTCTCAGATATTATTGGCAATAGAGATGGAACCTTATGAGATTTAGATAAATACAATTTCCAAATTACTTCATTTATAAGAAGTCTCCTTTATAATTTCCATAGTATAAGTTATCCCATTTTCCATTGCATGTAGAACACAACTCAGTCAGTAAGATATTGCAAACTAGGAAATACAACATTCAAATATAATACCAATTCTCAATGTGTATAATATGTCAGGAAAATGAAAAGCGTGTGCTACAAAAGAAACCACTATTGCTGAAATCTTGTATATGCATTATACCTTTAAGACTGTTTCACCTCTATTTGAATTTGTTGACTGTTCTGTTGTAGCTTCCATCTATGCACGTGCAACCCTTCCTGCAGGAGACTTCTCAAAGTTTTCTTGGTTGCAGTAAGGATACATCCTTGTCAAGACAAGCATAAATATTCAATACTTCTAAAAAGGAGAAACATATTTGGTACTAATTCCTACATTCCCTTTTACATTATGCATGCTCGATTTCATAGACCACAAAAAATAACCACAAAATCTTTCTTAGAATATTAGACGAATTTTGAAGTCTGAAGTATCCTTGTAAGTGTAATTTTCCATTTCTTTACACAAGTTATTCAAATAATTATTCCTGAGTAGGGATATTGTATTCATTACAAAAATATATCTCCCATTCATTAGGTAGGTTTTGTCATTACATTTGAACGCTGAACTTCTTCAGCTATAAGTTAAAAATGAGGTTGGAAATGAACATTGTGTGCTACCTCATCTCCTTGTTCACAAGTTTGTACCAAGCAATGCGATGTGCTCTACATCTGGGGTAGGAGGAGATGTTGTCAGTAAATTTTGTGTTAAAAAAAATCCCAAACACACACAAATGTATTAAGAATTGAGAAGTTATCATCTCGAGTTTTTTGGTCCCTCTTGACATGTAATGGATCCAGGGTTAAGATGGATCTTTTCTAGTTTACAATTCAAACACCAGTTACTTCATAACAACTCTCTTCAAGAAGTATTCATAAAATGTAAAAAATCAATGAACAAGGGAGCTTAGTAGCTAAGATCTTTGAATTAGGGAGTTTAGTACGAAATATTAGAAGATGATAGGATCTGAATACAGAAAACGAATTAGCCTTTTAATATACTCTAATAGGCCCTGGTTTGAGCAATGGCTTACAGAAAAATAGAATTCCAAAATAAAAATTGTTAATGTCATATTACTTGCTATTGTATCTGTAAAATCCTAAGTATTTGGGAAGAATGTCAAATTTTCATTGAGTTATTGTTGTAAATAATAGAGTCTTAATATTTATTATTTACCCTCTTGCAGGAGGTTCACAACAACCACAGCGCAAGCTTATAGTTTTTTGTCCCACAAGGGAAATCTGTTGGTGACACAAGGAAGCTTGCAGATTGTATGCAACCCATAGGTTAAAATTGCTGATTCTTTTATATGTTGGTTTGATTACAGATGCAAAAGTTTCAGGGGTAGGACTCTGAATGGATGCAGAAGGCAGCAGGTCAAGAAACCCGAGAATTGGAATCGAAGTTCTACTAGCTTTTTGGCCAAGAATGGTTATGTACAAAATATAATGAATAAGAAGTTGTATAGTCGATCTTCACCTTAAAAAAACCCCTGTGGAGAAACTCTAAATATTTGAAATCTTATCAAGCTGGAAAAAATCCCTTTTTACACCAGTGAGAATAAAGAGTCTTGGAAATTCGTCAAACAATGAAATATAGAATGTTTTTTTACCCGATTCCCTTCTCAAGGCTGAAAATTTACTTGGACTTTCTCTAAAGAGCTCAAATATAGTGTTATTTTTCATTTCAAAGGTAAAAATACAGGGCCATACAAAATTATGAGGCAAGGGTACTGAACTCGTGACCTATAACCATCAGTTTGAAAATCCCATGATTTGAGAACTAGAGCAACTTAAAAACTAAATTCGAGCTGTGTATAGTCGTTTTCATAGTTTTCATCCTTGGAGTTAAAGCAGTGGTGTTGTATCCTTGGAAAAACATAATTGGGTTACTACTCCTAAAAAAAATAGTCTCCATAGAGTTCAATATTGGTAACCCATCCATACCATAGAAGAAGTTGTAGTCTGTAGAGTCTTCTCTCTACTAAAGCCTCCAAGTAAATATGAACTTCGCCTTACGAGACCCACCATTCATGATCACTGCCTATCTGGAAAAGTGAGGGCCACCATAGCCCTGTGTGCAATACCTTCCATGCATTTTACTTACCTGCATTATGCCGCCATGAAATTCCTTCACGGGCTTCCTCCAATACTGTGAATCTTTCATGTTCGAGCGCACACTTTCCTAGTATGCCATCTGCCCCTAATTTTTCAAGTTGGCTTGCAATGAGATGGTAATATGTGCTCCTTGTGACCAACTATCTACGTTGTGCAACTTTGTTTAATCCCTTGGTGCTCTACCTGTAGCCAAGAATGCTACAATTTCCATGAACTAGTTAGGAATTGCTTCAATATGGAATAGTTGTGCATTTGGCCATCATCTAGGCTCCCTCCAGTTTATCCATATTCTAGAAAAACCCATGTTGTAAGTAAAGCTAAGGGTGTGGGTACTGCAGTTAATAATCTATATATAGTTTTGTTTCTGAATTAGCAATAGAGTTAAAGGAGAGTATGAAGGAGTAGAATTTTTTTGAACATCTGCAATAATATATGTAGTGAGTAATTAATTGCTTTTACTTTTATGGTTTCTAAAGGATTAATCTATAGGGTGCATTATTTTCTTGTGGATTAAAGGATTTTTCTACAGTGTCCATTTGTTCCTAGTAAAGTGGGTACACGGAAGAGTATCTGAGGTTTCATCCCCTCCCGACAAGATAATAGTTACCTAGGATATAAATTAAGTAAGTGTTCTGAAAGATGTATCGCTAAAATAAAAGGCGTATAGGGGTCCCCCTATGATTGGTTTATAAAGCAAATGTGGAATAGTCCCATCCCTTTCTTTCCTTTCTTTCACCTTCCTTCCCCTCTTAAAATAGAGAATGCTCGGTCCCGGTTATTCCCCCAATGGTCACATACCAAGGGAGAATGGGTATAGGGTGCAGGGATTCAGGCTTATTCCTAACCATATGGGTTGTAGGGAATAACTATTTGAAAATATTTGTCCATTTAAGATGCCCCATAATCTTTGAAAAGAGAGGGTTTTTCGCTCCTTCCATGAAGAAAGATTGATGGGTCGGCCTGGTTTGATATAGGGGTAGCTATGGATAGATATGAATGCAGATCGAGCGAATTCAATGGATATATAGAAATAAGAGAGATTTTGGCTACCAAACTTTGGGTTATTTCACTACCACCCTTCGTGTGATTCCACCAATTCCATTTCGATAACCATTACCTCACATAGACATATCTAGTAGATCAATAAGTGGTATCACCCACAGTGGATCAAGATGGAGAACTAGGGAAAATACCTAGGAGGCAGATGAAGAGGTGGTGGTTCACCCATGTTACTCGGTTGAAGAAACAAAAGCATAAGCGGTTAAATCAGCAACAGTTAAGGTATTAAAAAAAATCGCTCGCATTACATCAATGACAAAAAAAATGCAAAATAACTTGTAAAAAATGTATGACGTAGAGTTAAAGAGGGTTTGTTCCTGGACCTTTGAACAAGTATCGTTTATCCTCCATTATAAATTTCATGTGCTAAAATTTCTCCAACAATTGACAATATTCACACTACTTACCCCTCGTAACCCACCAAACCCTCCTCCCAATGCAAAATACGGTTTGTTTTGACAGGCTATTTGGCGCCAACGAGTTGGTTAGTAGTTATTGACTGAATTGGATGATGAAATCTCCATGGGTTCAGGAAAATCGACCATCGAACATGAATGTTGGGTGGGTGGAGAGTTGGGTGGATAGGTGCATTTGCATAATAGATTTTTTTGTTTTATTTTTATTATTTTATTCTATAAATTATATAGTTTTTTTTTTGTTTTTTTTAATATATTTATTCTTTCATTTTTATTATTTTATTATATAAATTATGTTAATTGGTTATACATTATATTTTTTTAATAATTATCATATAATTTTTTTAGTTTTATAAATTAGGATTCATATAAAATTTAATTAATGTGTTTTATCTAAATAAAATAATTGGTGTGTTTTATAAATATAATATTTGTTTTAATGGTATTTTTTGTTATAGTATAAGTATATATAATAAACTTGGATAGAGGACATTTGACGAGAAGAGTTATGTACATCGTGAATCAAGTTGGTGGTCATGACGTCAGATGCAAAATTTACTTAGACACTAATGCATAAAGAAGGTTTAACTTGATGGTGATAAGGAGAGGTCATCACTGCATACGTATCATATTTTGTGAGCTCGTGAGGCCTGTATTAAGAGGTCGAGGAATTGAAATATTTACCTGAAATTTTGAGATAGGGTCGTCCTCTACCTTTATACTACATATGGATCTGAGACTAGTTCTGGGTCAGCACCACAGTTTAATATAATTGAGTCTTTGATTGGTTAACATATTGTTCTTGGTGCTTCCATCGGTTCAATTATTATATATTGGATCAACTGCTACGCCATTTAAAGGAACTCAGCCTGGTGAAGCTATGTCGACTGGTGCATCTAGACGTTCGACGATCAAAGATCATGAATACGATTATATTGAAGTTAGAAAAGCACCTCAGACGTATGGGACTTGCAGGGACTCTTACATCGTCTAAGGATCAACAACTAGCTTATATGATGCTTCTAGCTAGGTATTGATATGGTACTGGCTCTAGTACCTAATTTGTATTTGATGTAGGAACCTAATTTTCCTTTGGCACGTGCTTAACTGATTTTTCTTCAATGGTGTAGTAGGGATTAAGATGGTCAAAACAAAATTTGTGCAATTGCTTTGTTGGATCTCTGAAGATCGAGATGCATGGCACCAATATTACTAATAGAAGGTAGAAAATTTACAAAATTTGCAATTTTTTATGACACAATTAAACATGACTAACATAAATGACTAATTCATATCTTCTAGCTAGTCATTTTTTTTCCATGACTAAATTAGTCGTTTATGTTAGTCATTTTAACTCTGTCACTTATTATCTAGTCATATTTGTTAACTTGTGACTAAATTAGTCATTAATTTTAGTTGTTTATAGTTGGGTCAATAAAAATTGCTCATATTTAGTAGTAAATCACTTGAAAAACCTGTGGCGACTAGAATTTTTAGTCACCTAGAAGCTAATTACTCATTTTTTACTAGTGTTTCTTCATAGTCTATTCCTTCTTTTTGTGAGAAACCACGAGCCATGAATCTTGCCTTATATTTATCTATGCTACCATCTGTAGCATGCTTGATCTTGTAGATTCATTTGGAAGTTACAACCGACTTCCCTTCTGGTCTTAGGACAACATCCCATCATTATTCATGATCGACTGATACTCTTTGATCATAGCATCCTTCCATTCTTTCCGTTTTTCCGCTTTTTCATAACTGGAAGATTCTTCATTGATAAAGTCACATAGTAAATCTACATATCTGGAGCAAGATTTGGTTCTCTTCCTTTCTCTATGATTCTCTTCTGGAGCCCCATATCTTTTCGCACCTTGGATAATTTCTTGTACCCAAGTATGTTTCCTCTTGTGAGGATTCTTCTCTTGAGGTGGATCTATAAGTCTTTGTGGTTCTTCAAATTCTCGATCTTCTTCTTGAATTTCTTCATTCATGGTTGTATCATGAATTTTGGGAGCTTCTGTTTCTTCAGTATATTCAGCAGGTCTCTTTCTGGATTTGTTGTAAGTTGTGTCTTCATCAAATGCTACATCCCTGTTGATGTCGATCTTCTTGTATCCTGGGAAGTATATTCTGTAAGCCTTCGAGCTTTCAGAGTATCCCACAAATATACCCTTTTTTCTTGAAGGATCTAGTTTAGTTCTCTTTTCTTTTGGAATGTGTATGTACACTGGACAACCGAATATTATGAGATGGCTGACTTCTAGTTTCTTACCAGAGAATACTTCTTCAGGAGTCTTATTCTCAAGTACTCTATGTGGAGTACGGTTCTGTACATACAACGCTGTTCTGGAAGCTTCTGCCCATAGATGCATAGGAATATCTTGATCATGAAGCATTTCTCTTGCGGGTTCCATGATGGTTCTATTCTTCCTTTATGCAACCCCATTCTGTTGTGGATTGTAAGGAGTGGACAACTCCCTCTTAATCCCTGATTCTTTGCACAAGTCTTTGAATTCATTTGATGTGAATTCTCTGCCATTATCTGATTGAAAAGTCTTGATATTCTTTTCTGTGTGGTTCTATATCAAGGCTTTTAATTCCTTGAACTTGCTGAAAACCTCATCTTTGTTCTTCATGAAGTAAATCCATGTCTTCCTAGAAAATTCATCAATGAAAGAAACATAGTATACATACCCGCTTAGTGAACTTGATGACATTGGTCCGCATACATCGGAGTGGATGATTTCCAATATTCCTTTTGCTTTGATTTTTCTACTTGGAAATGTCTTCTTTGTGTTCTTTCCTTTCGCACATCCTTTGCAGACCCCTTCATGTTTTGCTTGAATTTCTGGAAGACCTTCAACAACTTTGCTTGCAAGTGGTAGTGCTCTGTAATGCACATGTGCAAGCCTTCTGTGCTAAATTTCATTTGGCTCTACTATGTCATGGACCATAGCTTGTTCTGGATCGCCCTTCAGCTTGTATAAGCCTCCTTCTTGTTCTCCAATCACTATTGCATCATCAATAGTCTTTCCTTTTGTCCACATGAGGACTTGGCCATCTACAAATGCAACCCACATGCCTTTTGCATCCAATGCTGATATGGATAAAAGATTCTTCTTCAGTCCTGGTACAAACAAGACATCTTCATTTTTATAGAATTTCCAGAGTCTAGCTTGTAGGAGGATTCACCACTACCTTTTATGGGATATTGGTAGTCATCCCCAAGCTTCACCTTATGGGGTGAATTATGTTCAGATAGTTTTTTAAAGGATTCCTTGAAACCTGTCATGTGCTTGGAAGCCCCACTATCAATAAGTCAATCTTTGCTTCCATGAGTGACAGTTCTTGTGAGTGCGGAGATCAGAACATATTCATCTTCACTTGAAGAGTATTCACTTTCTTGTTTTAATCTCTTCCTAGGAGGATCATCATCCTCAACAGTGTGAGCATGATGTCTTCTTTTGGAGTTCCTCTTCTTCTTGGATCCATTCTTATTCTTGGGACAATTTCTAGCAAAGTGTCCTATTTCATTTCATGTATAACATCTGAGTCTGGATGAATCCCTTCTAACAACATTATTTTTCTAATGAGAATGCTTACCTTGGTGATGATGATTTCCCTTCTTCCTTTCTTGGAGTGTACTGTGAGAGCTTTATCTTCACTTCCCATATTTTCTTCTTAAGCTGCTATCTAAGCTTCTTCTTGAGAACATTCTTCCCACAGTCTGCTGAACTTAACCAACTTATTTCTAGCATAGATTCCTTGGATGAAAGAATCCCATGACCTAGGGAGGCCATTCAAGGTTGTCATCACAATTTCTACATTCTCCACTTCTTCATATACGACTTCTAGTTGTTCTTTGATCTGGGAGACCCTTGTGAAGTATGACTGGATGGTCTCTTCATTCTGGATCTTGACATTCTTCAACTGGTTCCTTAGAGTCATCTTCGGATTGATGTTCTTTCCTTCAAACAGTTTGGTTAGGGCATCAAACATGGATTTAGGTGTCTTCAGGGAGGACACATGTGGAATGAGGTGATCCTTGATAGAATCTGTAATGATCCTCTTTTCCATAACCAACTTCTTCTTATGTAAGGCCTTGGCCTTATCTCTCTCTAGAACTGGAAACTACTCATGGATGTAGGAGTCCAACTCATTTTCTTCCAGGACCAAGGAGATCCTATACTTCCAGGCTCGGAAGTTATCATCTCCCTCAAGCTTTTCATGAAGCTTGGTATGATGAGACATCTTAACTAAGAACCTCAAATGGAAATACAAAATATTTAGATCTTACCAGGCCAAGATGTCAGATCTGGATTTGCAGTGAAATCCTGCAGTGCTGGTTCAGGAGCAGATTAGGGTTTTTCTTTTCTGGAGTTCTGTCCAACCAAATGCTTTGAATTTGATCCCTAACTTAGATTATGGGGAGGAGATCAATCCAGGCCTGGGATCACTGAAAAATTCCTCTTTTGTGAAAAGCCCTAATTTTTTGCAGTAGTGTTGGGTCCAAAACTGAAAAACCTCAGAATTGGATTCTGCTTCGATAGAAAGATGTGCCCTAGGGAGGAGAGTTATTCCACCCTAATTTTGCTGAAAATATATGGAGAGAGATCCACAAAATAGGAAGCCCTAGTTCTCATAGCTACACAGTGTCTTCTTCTCAGGTTAGCTCTGATACCATGTTAGATTTTAAACATTAAGCTAGCATTTCATTAGGATATTTAACTAAGAGAACAACAAGCACATCAATCAAACACAAGAGACAATGAACGCAGTGTTTTTCCTCAGGGAAACCATAAATGGAGAAAACCCCACAACTTCCTCAGAGATAGAATCAACACCAAAGTGAAACCCAAAAACAGTAAGATAATCTCCCGACTGCAGTAACCTCTTTCTTCCTTGCTCCAGTGTCTTTCTCTTCCTCAACTATGCACTACAACTGAGTGTGGATGAGCGTGTTATAAATAGAGAGGCCAACTCTCTATTTATACTAATTCCCAACATGACTAAAACCCTACTAGGGCCGACCTCTCTAGGAGAGTCTAATAACCCTAGTGCCACGGAACTATGGGGACTTTAGCCCTTAGACAATAGGAGGGTTACCCACAATGACTTGACATGACTTGTTTACATTATAGATCCTCTTGATAGGAACATCGTGGCATGACATGACACAAGTACATCCCAGAATAAACATCGAGTTACAATAGATAAGAAATACAAGTGAATACATTCCAAAGTTACAATTACATCAACACCAGTAACCCTTCTGTGGTACCGTATTTCTCTTGGCATGGCTCTTCTCTGAGATACAAGGGTCATCTGGTGCTTCCCTAGAGCATAGATATTAAACATGCAGTCTTTTATGAACTCCATGCTTCTCCATCGGTAGGGCACTCTAGGTTCATGAAAACATAGGAGAGGGAATGATGCCACTTATTTTGGAAGGGAATGAAACGAGAAATTCAATAGATGGTTTCTGAATGTGCTCCTTGTCAGCGCCACCAAGGTGAAAATACACTCCTTTCCATATTGCTCGAACCTTTTCCCATCCCTAGAAGGATTTGGACATATATTTCGATGGATTTCATTCAAGGGCTCCCTAAATATGGAGGGAAGACCGTAATCTTGGTTGTGGTTGATCGGATCTCCAAATATCATCATTTTTGTGCTCTCAGACCTCCATATACCACCTCCTCAATTGCACAAATTTTCATGGACAAGATATTTCTTCTTCATGGAATCCCTTCTTCCATTGTCTCAGACTGCAATGCACCTTTCACAAGTCATTTTCTCCTTATTGACACCAAACTGAATATGAGTTCAGTTTATCACCCACCAATAGATGGTCTGAATGAATTCATCAACAACTATTGGGAAACTTATCTTAGTTGTTTCACCTCTGAAGAACAGCATCTGTGGGAAAAGTGGCTCCCTCTCACTAAATGGTGGTACAATACTTCCTACCATACTACATCTCAAATGACTCCATATGAAGCAATTTATGGTCACACACCTCCAATACTCCTTCCATACACCCCCAATAGTTCACCAATTCAGGTCATTGACATGGTTCTTCGAAACCGACATCAGATTCTTCACCTTCTGTAGGACAATATTCACATGGCCAGAACCCGCATGAAACACCAAGCCGATCAACATCATTTTGAGCGCACTTTTCAAGTTGTTGACATGGTTTTTATTCGTCTGGAGCCTTACAAGCAATCCTCCTTGAAACTTAATGGGAATCAAATGCTCGCTACAAATATCTCTCGTCCATTTACAGTTCTTCAGAAGATTGGGTCTATTGCTTATAAATTGGCACTTCCTCCTTCTTCTTGCATTCAACAAGTGATTGGCACCAACATCAAAGCACAAATTGTTTAACCAGAATGGGATAATGAAGGATCCATCATTTCAGATCCGGCGGCCATCCTCAATAAGCGCACTTGTCAGCTTTGCTCTCGATCCATCACAGAGGTCTTAATTCAGTTGCACAACATGCAACCAGAGGATGCTACATGGGAACCGCTCCTTCAGATTCAGCAACAGTTTCCACATCTAAAGCTTTGAGGACAAAGCTTTTTTTTAAGAGGGAGGGGATGTTAAGAACCTGTGTCAACCCTCCTCTTTATTTTGTTAGTATATTTTATCGGATGCGTATGCTTTGTAAGTCATCCCATCAGTATGTTGTATTATCCCACATTCACTGGGAGTAAATAATAGTTGTTAAGTTGTCTAGTTATTATGTTGCATTATCCCACATTCATGGGGGGTAATAGTTGTTTAGATTAGACTTAGTATATAAGTATGTGTTGAAGCTAATGAAAGCATCGAAGAGTTATTTTGTATTGACCTTGCTCAAAGGAGGTTTACCCCTCGAAGTGGCTCGCGATCAATAAAATCTCTTTTGTGCTCCAATATTTATATTATATCATGCATTTTGATTGTTCATTGCAGGAGGTTCTCCACAAAGTAACTCATAAACTATCTAAGTCATGATAAAAACTAAAACTAAAACTATTTCTCATTTGAATCAGTAAAATATATGTTGAATATAAATGGATTTTATCATTATTAAAGCTGTAATAATTAATATATTGGTTAATATAGAACTAAATATGAATTGTTAGAGGTGGATTCGAATCCCAACTAGCTATATAACACGGTGGAATGCTGGAAAATTAACCTCTACCTTAACCAACTATTTCTGCAAAAATGAAATACTAAAAATTCTGAAAATAAATTAAAATGATGTCTAAGTGCGAATTAAAGGATGAACGACAGTCTGCATTAAGGTGTGAACAGAAGGTTGAAAAACAGTTTGCATTAAGGTGCGAACAAAAGGCTGAAAAACAGTCTGCGTTAAGGTGCGAATAGGGGACTAAAAATACAGTCTAAATAGAGGGATGGATGGCTGGTCGTGTGGAAAATTGCATAAAAGTGCAGGAAATTATATGTTATAAACAACAAAGTATTACCTATAGGAAAACAAACCACTTGCTTGCAAAAATGAGACGACTTACAAGAAAACGTAATATATATATATATATATATAAAATGAAATTACTTAGCTACAAACATAAAAAGAAATTGATGAATAAATTGATGAATATACATAAATAGAACCACTGGTTGTTGAGGGGTCCTTATCAGCAATCAGGGGCTGCATTCCTATGCTACTCAGTCACTGATCATCAACAACTGAAATAGAGACTTTTTATTAAACTAAGGCAAAGTTTTACAAAGAGTTTTTCCTCCCCTCCTCTTCAAAACTGTTAGAATAATCCGTCAGGATTATTGTAAATAAATAATAGGAATATGAATAGATAGGAAGGCGAAAAGGCTGGTAATCAACCGCCTCATGAAATGTATAAATATAGGCATTTGCATTTGAATAATCAATTGGAATCGGGAGTTATTACCAACAAGTGGTATCAGAGCAGGTTCCTGCCATAACTCCTGCTGTTAAATTTCAGTCCTGGCAGCCTGTATGCTTGCCAGTGCATTGCCAGACCTACATTCTGCCCTTCGTCCATTTGTTTCAGAGCTGCTGCTCATCGCCAGTCTGCCCTCTGCTCTTCCCTCCTGCCATATGCGTTATTTTCTTGATGTAAGCATTGTATTCAGCGACTCACTGGAGACTGCAATTTTATGAAGAGACCACTGCATGCTGCGTGTATTGATCTGAGTGCGTTGGAGGAGTCGTGGGGGCTGCTCTACAAGAACGTGGAGAATTTGTTGAAGTTTGAAGGCTCCTTCCAACAGCGTTGTATGAATGGAGGTAAACCTTTTTGTTGACTGCAAAATATAACATATCTGCATATCTGCGTAGTGGCGATACCTCTCCTCCGTTTTGCGAAACCCTAATCCCGTGAGGCGCTATTGTATGTACTATTAAATTGCTACAAGTCTAATTTGAGATATACGTTGAGTTGTACAATTTTTTATCCTTGAGAATGAAAAATCCACATGGTATATGTGAAATCTATTGTGTAAGCTGCGATGAGCTGTATTCTTGCTGCGATTTGTGCTAAGGAGAGGGAGATTGCATGCAGTTTACGGGCGTGGGCGTGTCCGGTTCAAACGGCAGGGTTCCTTTGTAAATCGGCGTCGGCTTTACTTTGAAGTCGAACCTTTTCATGGGAATGTCTTCATCCACTATACCTTCTTTAGAATAGAGACTTGATTTCCTCCTGTAGCAGCGACATCCTTTATAAGTATAGGGGACGTAACACGAGCTTGGGTTCACCATTGTTTAGAGCTTTCTACAAGAGTTGATATTATTATATGGGCAGCGGCAGCACCAATTATTTTTTCAGAGATTCGAAAACCGTGTCTCTGCTGGTGTTCTTGCGCGCGCGCTCTCTCTGTATTAGCGTGCCATTGCAGAGTTAAGTGGTATATCTTTTATAGCTGATGCCCCATATGCAATAAATGAGAATTTCATGAAGAAATTGTTTAATGAGTATAATATTGATAATGCGTTGATCTGCATTGATATCTCTTGAGACTGCGATCTGCGTTGATATCTCTGGAAGAGCTATATCTCCTCCATCAAAGACACCATTAAAGACTGCGTGGTGAAGAGAAGGCTGCCTTCTACCTGAAGGCTACGTTCTACCTGAAGGCTGCGTTGGAGGAAGAAATACCTATCAGTGGTATTTTAAAGGCTGCGTGGTGAAGTACAGGCTGCCTTCTACCTGAAGGCTGCGTTGGAGGAATAATTGGTTCTTTCTGGTTTTATTTTATTGATTGATATATATCATATATTGAAGACTGATTACTGCGCTGGAGAATTATTGTATGCTGCGTTTATGATGAAGAATTTTATGTATATGCTCACTGATATATTGAAGACTCTTGCTATATTGTGAAAGAATGTTTGTTTAAATATTCACGTGGATACTCTTGCTTGCTGCATACTACTGGAACATTGAAAAAAAAACTGGAGCGCACCCACTAAAATGCTGCTGCGATTTCTGAAGACTGAGAATACTGTTAGTGGAACGTGTAAAGGCTCAGCCTGAATATTGGTGCGTCCTCTCTAGGGTGGAAACCCTAATTTCTTGCGTGAAGCTGCCTGCAAGTTCTTCAAGCTGCTGCGAGTCATGCTGGATACTGT
>LPNX010182698.1:185089-268508 GCA_001517045.1 Pseudotsuga menziesii
ATTGGGAGTTATTACCAACAAAAACCAAAGAGGTATTTATAAGATGATTATAATGGAGATCAGGTCGACCACCTCTTGCTAAAAATAGAGGCTCATTACTGATGTAACAACTACCCACGAATTCAGAAAACGACCAACCACAATTTCTGGAAAAATTGGTTTCAGAGAACCACGATTTTATCCCAAATGGCTATGAATTTTGTGAAAATTCCTCACATTGATTGAAATGGGCCTATTCTGCACAAAACCCATGTGCCAAAATTTTCAATTTCACTTCTGTTTTCCTGCAAATATAGCCCCAAAATCAACTATTTGTTAAAAACATGTGGTCTGCATGGGCGTCTGGATGAACGTCCGGATGACCTGTAACCAATATTTGTTCATAAATCAAGATTCTAAGTGGATTTTCTGCTAGTTTGTTGGCCAAATTGATGGTTGGGTTCTAGATTGTTGAACTATGGCTGAGTTCTATTGATTGGGTGCGCCATTCTCTTGTGCATTGAGTGCATGAGTCCATCTCCTATGCGTGAGTTAACTCACGGGCTGCATAAAAAATTTACCATATATTAATCCATAGCAAATAAAAAAGGATCATATGTTTAAAATAATGTGAAGTGGCTTGTTTCATGGTCAACACATGCATAATATATATGGTTTAATACCATATTCAAAGTTTTAAAGAGAACATGACTGTGTTTCCAATCCACTTGTTTTTTAGGGATTTTCATTATTATATTATTTTTTATTTTCTTAAAAGGAATTAAAATGTGAGTGGAACAATAATGATATATATATATATATAGTTTGGTTTCATGTTTTATGTTTTTAAAGTTTTAACTCATTTTTAATGTCAACAAATTTATTAATAGTATTAGAACATTTACAATGTAATAATAGTTTGAAAATGATGTATTAATGTAAAAAAATTTATTAGTAGTTTGAAAATGATGATTATTCTATTTTTTAACATTCAAAATATGCTTAATTTCATCATAGAGTCATGGTTTTGATGTGTTCATGCAGGATCAACAAGACTAGTAAGAAATGGAAGATAAGGGGTAAGCCAAACCAGTGAAATAACATGCAATCAAATCTAATTCAGAACTTAGGACCCGAAAGAAGGGGCTGCATGGAGTGCAGAACGCCTATTATTTGCAAAATACTACATTTAATACATAAAAATAATATCTTTGTCTTTTTTTACATTTACGAGATTTTAATTGATAAAACAGAGTAAAAGACAACCTTATTGAACATAGATGTATCAAATTTCGGTAAATAGGTCAGAAATTAATGTAAATAAGACCATTGTAAAAGACAATTTCGAGGCCCAACAACCATTCATACAACAAAATGGGAAATTCGCTAAAGAAAATCTCGTGAATATCGGTATAAAGGTATCACTCCAACCACTCTATTGGGTTCAACCAAGATCCTTAACTTTATTCATGTGAAAACTCTAGTCACCTTAAAATCCACACAATCTTAAATTTACGGCTTCGTTAGGTGTCACAACATATTTGTATCAGAATGATTCACGGCCCCGACAACAAAACCATTTGTTGGCATGCTTCTAGGCGAACCGGGTTTAGATCCCTTTGTTCATCAACAAAGCCCAAGATATCGGCCCGACAGAGCAAGAACCCGTTGACAACACCTGCGACGCAGATGCAGTCTCACCTGAGATATCTATTGGGAACTGTCAGAACCAGGTTTCTACAATTATGTGGGGATTTATGAAGTGAATAAATTCGAAAACCCATAAAAAACTCAAAATAGCCACATTGAATAATAATTGAATGATGCTTTTTACAATAAGAGAAAAGACCTTTTATAGGTCTAAACACACCATTTCAATGGAATGGTGTGACCCTATGATTAGCTAAGTAATATTACATTTACTATTTAAAATATATGTTCTTAAATACTTAGATACGTAACATTTCCACCGTCTTTTAGAACACTTTGTCCTGAAATCAAGGGTAAAGATGGATATTGTTGACAAAACTGTTCTGTCTCCCATGACGCGTCTTCATCTATAAAAAATTTCCACCTAATGAGATATTCCTTGAGTGTTTGAGAATGAAGTCTTCTTGTCTGGTTGCAATGATCACCTCTGGTTCCAAAATGAACCTTCCTTCATTATCTAACATAATAACTACCATTTGCACTATTTGATGTTGCCCCAACTTTTTTTTGAGACATGATACATGGAAGACATTGTGGATACGAATTTTATCATGTAAGTGCAATTCATATACAAGTTGACTAATATTTTTGGTGATATGGTATGGTCCATATAATTTTGGGCCCAACTTGTTTTTTCCTCGTTTAAGAGATATATGTTTATAGGGTTGGAGTCTTATGAAAACCCAGTATCCCACTTCAAATTCTCTCTCTCTTTTGTGTTGATCTGCTTGTTACCTCATACGGTTTTGTGTCATGATTAAGTTATCCTTGCGTAATTCAATCATTTTTTGAGTTTTCTCTAGTTGGTTCCTTACTTCTAGAACAATAGTGTCGTTTAGAGCCAACTCCTTCCAATTTGGAGGTTCATACCCATATAAATCTTGGAAAGGGGTCATTTTTGCGGAGGGGTGTTATGTTGAATTGTACCACCATTTGGTTAGATGAAACCATTGAGATCAATGGTTTTTTTGATTTGTTACGAAACAATGTAGATAGGATTCTAAGCATTTATTTATGACTTCAGTATGACCATCAGTTTGGGGGTGATAAGTTGAGCTCATATTGAGTCATGTGCCCACTTATTTGAAAACTTCCCTCCAAAATTTCCCATTAAATTTTGCATCTTCGCCATTGACATTGACCTTTGGGAATCCATGTAATTTGTAAATATTCTTGCAAAAATACATCTGCAATTTGTTTTGTCATGTTTGTCCTTTTTATTTCCATGGAGTGTACAAATTTGGTTAATCGAACAACCGCTATAAATATTTTGTCCTTTCCTTCTGAGAGAGGTAACCCATCGATGAAGTCCATTGATATCTCTTCCCATTTTTGGTTTGGAATGTGTACTGGGTGGAGTAACCCTAGGGTTAAAATATTTTTGCTTTTGTTGCTCTAGAATTTGTCAGATTCTGATACATATTGCTGGATATCATTTTGCATTCCCTTCTAGAAAAATGACCTTCTTGCATTGTAGTAAGATTTGAAGAATCCCACGTGTCGTGCAACTGGTGAATCATGGGATTCCTTCATTACTTTAGCCTTGAATTTAGAGATAGAGTTTAAATAAATCCTCCCTTTATATATCATTTTTCCATTCAAACTTGGAGTCATGATTCTGATTTTTAATTATAGTTCTTGTTCTTGTGTCCTTGGCGTATTTGTTTTGTATTTCATCTATCCATTCTGGGATTACAATTGAAATGGAGTAAGAGGTAATATTCTCATCTTTTCTGGAGAGTGCATCTGTGACTATATTTTCCTTCCCCTTTTGTGTATTATTTCCATGTCTAAAGCAACATTTTTTTCTATCCATTTATGTTGTTCTGTGGACAATGTTTTCTGTTGAAGTAGGTATTGAAGACTATTGTGGTCTATGTATATCATGAATTTATTTCCTAGGAGGTATTGTCATCACTTTGATAATGCATGCATAATAGCCAACATTTCCTTATCGTATGTAGACTTCAATTATTCTCGCTTATTTAATTTTATTCTCTCAAAGGCTATCGAGTGCTCATCTTGCATTAGTACTGCTCCCAAACCATAACTTGAAGCGTCATATTCTATTATGAATGGCTTGGAGAAGTCTGGGGTAGCTAGTATAGGTGTGGAATAAATAATTCTTTTCAATGCTTTAAAACACTTGTCCGCTGCATTCTTTTTTAGAAGGTTGGATAAGGGAGCCATTATGTGTGCATAATATCGAATGAATCTTCTGTATTATCCAATTATCCCTAGGAATCCCCTTAACTTGGATATGTTAGTGGGTTTGGGCCACTCTATGATTGATTTTATTTTTTCTGGATCCACCTTGACCCCTTATTTAGATATTACATGACCAAGATAGTTCACTTCTTCCTTACCGAACGTGCATTTGGACATCTTGGCGTAGAACTGATTTGCTTTTAAAATAGAGAGTACTTGTTCCAGATGTATGAGATGGTCCTTCCATGTCTTATTGTATATGAGGATGTAATCGACAAAAACTAGTACATACTTCCTTAAGAATGGATAAAATAAGTTATTCATGGTTGCCTAAAATGTCCCTAGAGTGTTAGTTATCCCAAACGACATTACCTTTCATAATGTCCTTCATGGGTCCAAAAGAATTTTTTTCTTCCACATCTTCTAGCATTACTCTAATTCGATAATATCTCAATCTTAAGTCTAGTTTTGAGAAGTACCTTGTGCCATGAAGCTCATCCCACATTTCATCGATGAAGGGAATGGGGATTTTGTCTTTAATGGTTATCTTGTTTAGTCCTATGTAGTTGATGTATAGACTAAATGATCCATCCTTCTTTCGTACCAGTACTACTGGTGCAACATAAGGACTCCAACTTTCTGTCATCACTCCACACTTCAGCAAATCACGGATTAATCTTTCAATATATGTCTTATGATGGTGTGGATACCTATAGGTATTAACATTGATGGGTCTTGATCCAAACTTGATTTTGATGACATACTCGATCTTCCTTTATGATGGTAACTCCATGGGGAGATCTTCAAATATTTTTTTGTACTTTTGGATTAGTCTCTCAATATCTGGTTGACGTGGTTTAACCCCTTCTGAAGTTAAAAATTCAAATCCGTTAGCACTATTTTTGAGCTAATTAGTTGACAGGGGATTAGACTAGTGGAAGGAGAGATAAGGTCTGACAATTTTCATATCCTATGACCATGGAGGATGTTAATAAGTTTTTTTTCAAGAATTTCAAAGGTCATTTCTAAGAAGGGTCCTTAAAATAATTGAAGAATTCTAGCTTTTTCAGTTTTAAAAGAGTACGTGAATGAGAAAATTTGTTCCAAGTTTTATATTGACAGGAAGTGAAGAGCTTAAATGAACAGGTTTAAGAATTTCAACATTGGTAGGAGCATGTTAACTTACAAACACAATTGTCCGTTGGATGAAGAATGGTAAGTAAATCTATGGCCATGAAAATTTTTGCTACTTAAACGTGCAGGTAGAAATAAAATTCTTGAATCAACAAAATGATGTAAATAGACTTGTGTTTCAACGACGGTTATCAATAGTAGTTTAGGTAAACGGTGGAAATCAATTTCGCAAGTTAAAGTTGCATGAAGAAAATCACTTTTCGCATTTTCTGAATCAGTTAAACACATGCAGGTTTCAATGGTCGAGATTAAGGGTGGTTTAGATCAACGACGGAGGTGAATTCCACTATCGAAGGTGCTAGGGGAAAATCATTTTCCAAATTTGTGGAATCGTTTAAAAGGAATGCATGTTTCAATGGTGGAGATCAAATCGGGGATAAATCTATGGCGAAGAATGATTCCACTGATTGAACATGCATAGAGAAAATCATTTTTAAAATTTGCGGAATGTGGTAGGCCTTTTAAACTTGAACAACGAAGATTATAGATGGCTTTTGATCAAGGGATGAGATCAATTCTACAAGTTAGAGTTTCACAGAGAAAGGCCAAAGTTGAGATTTATGGAATTGAATATGATCCACACATTTCGACGGTTTAGATGAAAGTTAAAATTAGATCAATGGTTCAAAATAGTTCCGCCAATCCAAAGTGTATAGAAGGAAATTTTTGGTAAGAGTGCGGAAAGTATAAATGTGAAAGGTGATCAAGGGTTCAGATTTAAGTTAAAATTGATATACAACCATAAATAAATCCAGGCATAGAAGCTATAAGGAAGATAACAAAGGTCATATAACTAGAAATCAAGGTTCAAGACAAATAAAGATGGATGGATTAGAGTGGAGAGAGTTACAAATCAAGGATGGACATTTGTTCTGGTATTCAAAGTTGCATGAGAAATAAAGAGGGGTGAAATAAGCAGAATAAGATAGTGTGGTTAACCAATAGTCAAGAATCAAGGATTCATATTGAAGAGTACCAAATCTACGGGTGAGATTAGATTTGAATGAAAAGGATGCACAGTCGATATGAAAAATAAAATAATATAAAGAAAAGCATGTGGATTCAAACGATTTGTTTTTTATGAAGCATTGGAAAACAAGAATTCAGACTGTGTGGAAGGCGCCACCATGGACAAATGTTTGAACCATTTGTCACCTGACTAGGTAGGTTCATTTCTCTGATTGAACTAGTATTTCATGGTTGAAATGGAAGATTTAGAGGTTCATCATCTTGAGTATCAGAATGTTGAAGAATTTCTTGAGGATAAAGATTATGAAATCTTCGACACTATCTTACTAAATTATAATGTAGAAACCACCAAAAACAAGTTGAAAATCCTCAAAGATCAAGGAATTGATGATCATGAAGTACTCAGTTCATATTTCTTTTATTTTTCTGTTGAACAAACCAAAAAAAGTCTAGATTTCGTTGAGTGGTGTGCCAGTAATTACTCTCCTTCTGAGGGGGTAATAATGGATGCATCTAGGTCTAAAATATTTTGTCTGGTAAATTCCCTTGTCATCCAAAATACTCTGTTAATCCCTACCGATTTTTCCCAAATGTCTAATGAATACAAAGAATAAAACCTAGTCCAATTTTTCCGAGAGTCCCCAGTCGAACGAAAAGAAACTTTCCTCAAAGCCTGCTCAAAATTTGTTAGTCAATTGTTAAATCAACCTTTTCCCATTTAATACAACCTATTTAATGGAGAACCCATTCTCTGTTAACCTTGGCAAGTCAATTTTTTGGGTTATATACAAACAAATACATCAAAGAGCCCTTGCTAAGTCTAGTGTTTACCCTTAGTACCTGTCAAGTAGGGTTTGAGCAATTGAGTCAGTGAATGTAATCATCATGCCTTAAATTTGATGAGTTTTTAGCTAAGAACATCCATTCTTAGTTAATAAACTTCCACAGGACAAGATCTTGCAGATTTCAATATTTTATGCTGAGGATGTTTTTAACATTCAATGAAGATAATTTACAGCTCCTAGAGATGGTAATAATAGATGAAATGAATAGAGATTATTGTAAGTTTATGAATTTTATCATGACACCAGTGTATAATGTTTTCTCTTAAGAAAGATTACCCAGAGTATTACCATAAATGAAAGAAATATTACAGTTTTCACATGAAAGAAGAATAGGGGATTGGTTAATATCTGAACATGGCACAATGATTAGGGTATATGGGTTTGTTCATCAACCCCATATCCTACCCGCTTTTTTTACAGTAAGAGTGTTTTCTTTGAAACTAATTAGACAAAGGTTGATAGTTGAAGATGAACATTTCCTGAGCTATAAGAAGACTTCAGAAATTAAGTTTCCATGGACAGTGGGCCCTTTTGTTATCAACAGAAAATCATCTCTTCAAATGGTCGAAAGCATGCTCAGATAAATGGAATTTTCAGTGGAAGCTGCTGTTGATTATGACCCTCACCATGTTATCTCAAATAGGAGACAAGCAAATAAAAATAAACCATTTGAGCATTATGAGGTGGCAGGACTATTTGAAGCAACAAATTGGAGGGGTTACCCCAAGGATATTAATAATGGTGGAAATATGCAATAAGATTCACTTTCATCTGCACCAGGGAGCAGTTCTCCTCAGCATGATCTTTCTAGTATTGTTGCTGTAGCTACTCATGTCACTCCATTGGCTAGTTTTTCTGAAAAAGTAAATAAGAGAGATTTCTTATATGCCATGGATATAGAGGTGGAAGATACTACTAGAACACCCAAGAAGCAAAAGATTGAAAATCTAGGACAACTTGTATAGGTTACAAAGGATAAAGGCAGAAATAAACATGTGAAGGTCAAAGGCGTAGCCTTTGAAATCCAGGAATACACATTTGATAACATCCCTGAAGGAGCTGCAGATAAATACAAGTCCAAGGGTGAATTGATAGAGAAATATAAAGGTGTTGGAGAAAAATATTCTAAGGAAACGTTGAAATTATATGATGAAGTGAGAAAATTATCCAGTTAAGATGTATCCCTAGTGAATGTTAGGGATCATGCTAAAAACACATTGAATTTGGAAATGACTATAGGAAATAAAGTGGCTGAAATGAGGATGAATTTAAAGAATATCCCTATTACTGATATGATACATTTACATAGAGAGACATGTGATATTATTTATACTAATTTGTTGAAAGCAACATTGCAGTTGTCAAAGTTACAATCAAGTAAGAAAGAGTTGAAGATTTACTTAGAAAGGAGAAGGTGGAGAATAAATCCCACCAGACGCAGATCAAGAAGCTACAAGTGGAATTATTGGTGGCTGATAGTCAAGCTGATAAAGGAGCTGCTGCACAGAAGTTTTTAAATGGCAAAGAAAATGTAATTCAATTACTAAAGAAGAAGATAAAGATTCAATTTGCTAATATTATACAAACTTCAGAGCTGACAAAGTTTGAAAAAGAAAAAGAAGCGTTGACTACTGAATTGATTGATTGTAAAGCAAGGTTGCTAAAGTTTGAGGAAAAAGAAAAACAATGGGAGAAATATGCAGGAGTTTGGGCTGAAAAGGAAAAGGCTTTTGAAACAAAACAAGCAAAGTTAGAAAATGAACTAAAGGAAAAGAATAAGGAGCAGCAAGTGCAATTTATTTCACCTTATGTACAATCTAGTGGAGATTCCCTTTCCCAAGCTATGTCTCAGGTAAGTCTTAAAGATTTAGAAATAACTGGTTTGAAGAACCAAAATAAAAATTTGGAAGACATAGCTGAAAAAAGAGAAAAGGAAAGAAAGACATTGGAAGACCAAAAGTAAGGAGCTGGTAGAAAAGAATAATAAATGGGCAAAATAGGTGGCAGGATAGCCAGCCTTACAGGGAGCTAAGCATCTCATCTGGGATATACTGATAACAAAATCAACCAAGCTCAGGAATTATTTGGACTTTATTTTAGACAAGGATATTGTTACACAAGCAGCTCGACAAAATATCTTGATGGTAAAGCAGTTCTTGAATAAAAAACCCATTGATACAACTCATAATGCAATCAATTTTTTGAATAGTTTGATAGAAGAGGAAATAAGGAAAGAAAATATCCAAGACATGATCTTAATTATCACTTGGGAAAGAAGAGTGGTGAATAAGTATCAACATTTAGAAACAGTTCAAGCGAAAATTGATATTATGCATCATCAAATTAAGGAAATCATCGAACCGTTTAATCCTTTGTTCGAAAGAGGACTTCCTTTCTTTTGGGAAGAGAAGCGAGGAATGTGGTCTCAGAAAGAGTATAATGACAGAATGATTAGTTGTAGACTAGATCACAGACAATTTGATGATATGTAGCAACAATCCTTGTTTGGAAAAATAATGATGGACAAATTGGCTGGATATTTTGAGATGTTGTTCGACATCAAGGATACATGTACTAAATTGCCAGATTATTCTTATTCAGAAAACATGGAGCTCAGGGTATTGGCAAAGGAGATGATCAATATGGATCTGATAGTTGCTGATCAATGGAAGATAATTGAAAATTACAGGAAAAGTAAATACAAGTTGCGCCAATGAAGACATGAAGATCACAAAGATTTTAAAACCGAGGATTAGTTTTAGTAATTTAGTTTGTATTTAGAAGCGCTTACTAGTTAAGAATTGTCGATGACACATGTAAAAACAGTTGAAACTATCTTTAGCAGTTAGTTAATTTTTCAGCTAATGGAGCAATGTATAAATACTTCTACATTTTATGAGAAAATGGTTGGAACTCGAGCAATTTTGTGTTATGTATCTTGTGACTTATCTTTAATAAAATTGCAGAGCTGAATGCTGGCCTTTTGATTCAAATATTCATGTGTATTTGGTAGTTACAGTTTGTTACCTCTTTTCTTATGTGCATGTCTTTCTTGTTAAACTTGCCATTGTGTGTTCTCTCATATCTGGAATAAGTGTTTAATAGTTTTAGAATTCATACTTGTTTATGATCTCGATATTGTTTCAGATATCCATAAAAACCTTTCAACTAAAGTTAATGCAGAATTCATCTTCTTGGTGCTCTGTGTCAATGGGCTATCATTTTTTCTTCCTTATCACCGGACCAACAATATTTTGACCGTGACCAAACTATTATCTTTCCTTTGCAGACTTTTTTCATGCAAGCTGTTATGTGATTCAAAATATCTATGACACCATAGCCTAATGAATACCTACCATGTTTCAACCACAAAAACAATCTAAATATCTTACTTTTATTTATACACCTGGCCTTGTTAATCAAATCTATGAAAGATCCCTCTTTGGAAGGAAATAAGCCAACTTTCTTTCTTAAAGTAATTTTTGTTGTTACCTTGGGATTTTACCTTTTACAACCTGGGTGTTTTCTGAGTGATCTAACAAATTGGCGCCATTTCCAGGGAACAAAAGTGCAAATTAGCCCTGGGAGAGAAGACAAAGATTTCAAGAAGAAAGGATTTCTGCAGGAAAACTTAGATTTCTGTGGTTGAAAAAGGTTGTACATTTTCCCTGGTGACTCCACATTCATTCTAAGCAAGATTTCAGGAGGTCACATACATGAGGTTGTTGATGTAATTGTAACTTTGGAATGTATTCACCTATGTATCTTATGTCTTGTACCCCGATGTTTATTCCAGGATGTGTCTGTAATGTAATTGAGTCATGTCATGACCCGATGTTCTGATTGGGAGGATCTATAATGTAAACAAGTCATGTCAAGTTATTGTGGGTAACCCTCCTATTGTTCAAGGATTAAAGTCCTCGTAGTTCCGGGGCACTAGGGTTATTAGACTCACCTAGTGAAGTCAGCCCTAGTTGGGTTTAGTCAAGTCGGGAATTAGTATAAATAGAGAGCTATCCTCTCTATTTATCACACACTCACTCACACTCAGTTGTAGCGCATATCTAAGGAAGAAGAAGACACTAGGGCTAGGAAGAAAGAGGTTACTGCTATCGGGAGATCATCTTACTGTTTTGGGGTTTTACTTTTGGTGTTGATTCTATCTCTGAGGAAGTTGCGGGGTTTTCTCCATTTATGGTTTCCTCGAGGAAAAACACTATGCTCATTGTTTCTTGTGTTTTATTGCTGTGCTTGTCATTCTCTCAGTTAAAGATCCTAATAATGCTAGCTTAATGTTAAAAATATAACATGGTATCAGAGCTAACCTGAGAAGATGAAACTGTGCAGCTGCGGGAACTAGGGCTTCCTCCTTTGTGGATATTCCTCCACATATTTTCAGCAAAAGAAGGTTGGATTAAATCTCCTCCTTAGGGAACATCTTTCTGTCGAAGCAGAATCCAATTCTGAGATTTTTTAGTTTTGGACCCAACACTACTGCCGAAAATTAGGGCTTTCCATAGAAGTGGAATTTTTTAGTGAGCCTAGGCCTGGATTGACCTCCTCCCAAAAATCGAATTTAGGGATCAAGATCAAAGCATTTGGTTGGACAGAACTCCGGAAAAGCAAAACCTTAATTTGCTCTTGAACCAGCACTGCAGGATTTCAGCTCCAAATCCAGATCCGACATCTTGAACTAGTAAGATATAAATCTTTTGTATTTCCATTTGAGGTTCTCAATTAAGATGTCTCATCATGCCAAGCTTGATGAAAATATTGAGGGAGCTGATAAATTCCGAGCCTAGAAGTATAGGATCTCCCTAGTCCTAGAAGAAAATGAGTTGGACTCCTATATTAGTGAGGAGGTTCCAGTTCCAAAGGGAGATGAGGCTAAGGCCTTACATAAGAAGAAGTTGGTTATGGAAAAGAGGATTATTGCTGATTCAATCAAGGATCACTTCATACCATAGGTGTCCTCCCTAAAGACACCTAAAGATATGTTTGATGTACTAACCAAATTGTTTGAAGGAAAGAACATAAACAGGAAGATGACTCTGAGAAACCAGCTGAAGAATGTAAAGATCTAGAATGCAGAAACCATCCAGTCTTACTTTACAAGGGTCTCTCAGATCAAGGAACAACTAGAAGCAGTAGATGAAGAAGTAGAAAATGCAGAGATTGTAATGACCACCTTGAATGGTGTCCCTAGATCATGGGACTCCTTTATTCAAGGGATCTGTGCCAGAAAGAAGTTAGTCAAGTTCGGAAGACTATGGGAAGAATGCTCTCAAGAAGAAGCTCAGATAGCAGCTTGAGAAGAAAAGATGGGAAGTGAAGATCAAGCAAGAATAGTTCCCATGAGAGTGGAGATTAGAACATATTCCACAAAGAGAAAAAGAAAAGTCAGTGATGATTCTTCAAGTGATGAAGAATATGTTTTGATCTCCACTCTCATGGGAACTATCACACATGGCAGCAATGATTGGCTTATAGACAGTGGTGCTTCCAAGCACATGACAGGATTCAAGGAATCCTTTGTGAAATTATCTGAACATGAATCACCTCACAAGGTGAAACTTGGAGATGACTACCAGTGTCCAATAAAAGGTAGTGGGGAATCCTCATACAAGCTAGACTCTGGAAAGTGTATGACAATGAAGGAAGTATTGTTTGTGCCAGGAATAAAGAAGAATCTCCTCTCCATATCTGCATTAGATGCAAAATGAATGAGGGTTGCATTTATAGATGGTCAAGTCATCATGTGCCCAAAAGGAAAGACCATTAATGATGCATTAGTGATTGGGGAACAAGAAGGAGGCTTATACAAATTGAAGGGACATCTAGGAAAAGCTTTTGTTCATGACTCAGTAGAACCAAATGAGCTTTGGCATAGAAGGATTGTACATGTGCATTATAGAGCACTACCACTTGCAAGAAAAGTTGTTGAAGGTATTCTAGAAATGCAGACAAAACATGAAGGTGTATGCAAAGGATGTGCGAAAGGGAAGAACACAAAGAAGACATTTCCAAGTACTAAGAGAAAGGAAAAAGGAATCTTGGAAATCATCCACTTTGATGTATGCGGTCCAATGTCATCTAGTTCACTAAGCGAGTATGCATACTATGTTTCTTTTATTGATGATTTTTCTATAAAGGCATGGATATACTTTATGAAGAACAAATATGAAGTATTCAGTAAGTTCAAGGAATTCAAAGCCTTGATCAATAACCACACTGAAAAGAAGATCAAGACCTTTGGATTAGATAATGGCGGAGAATTCACTTCGAATGAATTCAAAGAGCTATGTAAAGACTCATGGATTAAGAGGGAGTTGTCTAGTCCTTATAATCCACAATAGAATGGGATTGCAGAAAGGAAGAATAGAACTATCATGGAAGCTGCAAGAACAATGCTTCATGATCAAGATATTCCTATGCATCTTTGGGCAGAAGCTGCCAAAACAACGGTATATGTACAGAACCGTACTCCACATAGATTACTCTAGAACAAGACTCCTGAAGAAGTCTTCTCCGAAAAGAAACTAGAAGTCATCCATCTCAGAATATTTGGCTGTCTAGTGTACATTCACATTCCAAAAGAGAAGAGGAAAAAATTAGATCCCTCAGGAAAGAAGGGTATATTTGTGGGACACTCTGAAATCTCGAAGGATTATAGAATATACTTCCTATGGTTTAAGAATATTAACAATAGCAGAGATTTTCAGCCTACATCAAATCCAGGAAGAAACCGGCTGAAGAACCTGAAGAAAAAAGAGAACCTAAAATTCAAGATACAACCATGAATGAAGAAATTCAAGAAGAACATCGAGAACTAGAAGAACCTCAAGAACCTGGAGATCCACCTTTGGAGAAGAATCCTCATAAGAGGAAACCTGCTTGGGTACGTGAAATTATCTAAGGTGCAAAAAGATATGGAGCTTCAGAAGAAACACCCAGAGGAAGAAAGAGAACTAGATCATGTTATAGTTACGTAGCTTTACTATGTGACATTATTGATAAAGAACCTTCCAACTATGAAGAAGCGGCAGAACGAAAAGAGTGGAAGGATGCTATGATCGAAGAGTATCAATCAATCATGAAGAATGATGTTTGGGATGTTGTCCCAAGACCAGAAAGGAAGTCCATCATAACTTCCAAATGGATCTACAAGATCAAGCATGCTGCAGATGGCAGCATTGAGAAACATTAAGCAAGATTCATGGCTCATGGTTTCTCCCAAAAATAAGGAATAGATTATGAAGAAACCTTTGCACCTATAGCCAGATACACTTCCATCAGATCAGTACTTGCTCTGGCTGCAGTGATGGAATGGAAGATACACAAGATGGATGTCAAGACTACTTTCTTGAATGGTGTAGTGGAATAAGAAGTGTATGTGGAGCAGCCACTCAGTTTTGAGACACATGACATAGAGTCTCATGTATGTAGATTGAAGAAAGCCCTGCATGGTTTGAAACATGCACCCAGGACATGGTATGGTAGAATTGATGGTTTCCTATCCAGTTTGGGCTTTAGCAAGAGTAAAGCAGATTCCAACCTTTACTGCAAGGTTGAAGATGGAGATCCAGTGATACTCCTACTATATGTGGATGATCTATTTGTAACAGGTATGGATGGGTTGATTGCTGATACGAAGAGGAAACTTACTGCCGAGTTCGAAATGAAGGACTTGGGTATGATGCACTATTTCTTAGGCATGGAGGGGTGGCAGAATGCAGATGGAATCTTCCTTGGATAAGGGAAGTATGCAGTAGAGATTCTGAAGAGATTTGGGATGATGGATTGCAAGGCCATAACCACACCTATGGAATCAAACCTGAAGCTATTTAGTGATGCTTCATCAGAAGCGGTTGATGCTACGATGTATCGTCAGATGATTGGGTCCTTGATGTACCTGACGAACATGAGACCAGATATTTTCTTTGCTGTGAACACCTTGAGCTAGTTCCTGACAGATCTGAGACATGTTCACTTGATTGCTGCAAAGCATATTCTGAGGTACCTGAAAGGTACAGTTGACTATGGGCTCAAGTATGAGGCAAATCAAAAGATTAACCTGGAGGGTTATGTTGATTTATATTGGGCAAGCAGTACCATCGATAGGAAGAGAACTTCAGGATGCTGCTTCAGTGTGGGATCAAGTGTGATCTCTTGGTTTAGCAGGAAGCAATCCTGTGTGGCATTGAGTACAACTGAAGCAGAGTATGTTGTAGCTTGCTCAGCTAGTTGTGAGGCAGTATGGCTGAGGAAGCTACTGTCTGATTTATTTGATCTCTAGATGGATGCTACTTATATATATTGTGACAACCAAAGTAGTGTGAAGTTGTTAGAGAACCCTGTGTTCCATGACAAGTCGAAGCATATCGAGATCAAGTATCACTATATCAGGGATACTGTGCATAGAGGAGCAGTGAAGCTCCAGTATGTTGCGATGGAGGAACATATAGCTGATGTATTGACAAATACATTGGCTAGAGTGAAGTTTGAGTACTTAAGGGAGAAGTTTGTTGTTCTCCAGATTGAGGTTCCCTCCAAGGGGAAATCATGAGACCGAGAGCCATTCTGACATGGTGAGAGGATTAGGTTCCTTCCATGGTCAGATGTAAGGGCAGAGCCATTCTTTCATGGTGAGATGATTTGGTTCCTTCCATGTTAGATATGAGTGCTAAGCCATTTTGATGTGACTGTAGGATTGATCCCTACGTGATCAGATGTAAGGGCTAAATGCCATTCTTGGAATGGAGGCACTTGGTCAGTTACTAGGAAGACTCAGTCTAAGACTAAGGGCCATTATGATATGACTGTAGGATGTAGTCTTACATGATCAGATGTGAGTGCATGGCCATTATGATGTGATTGAGGGATGTGTTCCCACTTGATCATATACAAGGGCTGATGCCATTCTCTGGGAGAATGGAGGCACATGGTCAGTTACCAGGAATCCTTAGTCTGGGACTGAGAGCCCTTTCGATGCGGTGTTTTTGAACATGGTCGAATGTAAGTGCATAGCCCTTTTGATGCTGTGTTTTCAAACATGGTCGAATATAAGTGCTGAGCCTTTCTGATGAGGTGTTTTCGAACATGATCGGATGTAAGTGTAGAGCCCTTCCGATGCGGTGTGTTCACACATAGTCGGATATAAGTGCTGAGCCATTCTGGCATGATGTGTTTACACATGGTTAGATGTGAGTGCTGGGCCTTTTTGACAAGATGAGGTCATATGTGCGTGTTGGGTGTGCCTTTCTGACAAGATGAGGTCAGATGCAAGAGCTGGGCAAGCCATTCTAACTTAGGGTTAGATATAAGCACTGATGAAGACCTACATGAAGGGTAGGCCTACAACCAGCATGAAAAAGGGATGGCTTTGTAGAACTTCCTGTGATGAGAATAATCGAGAGATAGCACCGATGATGACGATGATCCAGACTTGATGATGATTCAGATGTGATGATGATCCAGACTTGATGATGATCTATATCAAGTGATGATCCATATTTGATGATGATATAGTGATGATCCAGTGGTCGTGATGATCCAGATCCTGTGATGAAGGTGACTTGAAGATGAAGAATACTTGAAGACGATGATGACTTGAAGATGAAGAAGACTTGAAGATGAAGACAAATTGAAGATGAATACAACTTGAATATGAAGATGATGAGATGATCTAGTCGATACAGAGAAGAAGACTAGTGCTGAAAATTGTGTTGAAAGAATACCTTCCTAGTTAAGAGGGAGTGTTGATGTAATTGTAACTTCAGAACGTATTCACCTATGTATCTTACGTCTTGTACCCCGATGTTTATTTCAGGATGTGTCTGTAATGTAATTGATTCATGTCCTGCCCCGATGTTCCGATCAAGATGATCTATAATGTAAACAAGTGATGTCAAGTCATTGTGGGTAACCCTCCCATTGTTCAAGGGTTAAAGTCCCCGCAGTTCCGGGGAACTAGGGTTATTAGACTCACCTAGTGAAGTCGGACCTAGTTGGGTTTAGTCAAGTCGGGAATTAGTATAAAAAGAGAGCTAGCCTCTCTATTTATCACACACTCACTCACACTTAGTTGTAGCGCATAGCTGAGGAAGAAAAAGACACCGGGGCTAGGAAGAAAGAGGTTACTGCTTTCGAGAGATCATCTTATTGTTTTGGGGTTTTACTTTTGGTGCTGATTCTATCTCTGAGGAAGTTACGGGGTTTTCTCCATTTATGGTTCCCCTGAGGAAAAACATTGTGTTCATTGTTTCTTGTGTTTGATTGATGTGCTTGTCATTCTCTTAGTTAAAGATCCTAATAATGCCAGCTTAATGTTAAAAATCTAACAGAGGTAACCCTAATACTAAAATATTACAAAGTGTGAATCATCCAAAAAGTTTGTTTAGAAGTAGGGGTAAAGAAAAAATAAACGTTACTCAAGTTGGTGCATCATCTTCTCAAGAATCTCATAGTATTCAAGATTTTGAGTGGGAAACAAAATTTGAAAGGTTATTTTTAGGATCAAAATCTAAGTCTGATTTGAAGGAAACATAAATTATTCCTAGTAGGCTAGAATCATATTTGCTTGAATCTCTTTGGAAAAACCTTCAAAACCCTATGAAAACTGAAGAAAGAGCTCTTGTTGTTCCAAACTTCAGCCTTATATACCACCAACTGTTCAAAATCCTCCTGCCTTTGAAGTTCCTCCTTTTGTTCTAAATCCACCTAGACCAATGACGACTAGGTTTTATCCTTTAGTTTTATCCACTGTATTGCATGACTTTCCCAAAAATTATGATCAAAGGATTACCTTGTATGATGGAGAGGGTAGTTTCATAGCAAAACAACATGGTGATAAATTTGATGATTTCATTGATTTGGAGGAATTTGACGATGATGATGTCAAAATGAAGTTGTTTACACAGAGCCTATCAGGAGAGGCAAACAAGTGGTTGAAGGATTTACCTGCTAGATCCATTGCCACATGTGAGGATTTCCAAACTTCATTCTTAGAAAGATGGGATGATAAGACAAGTACATTGCAGGTGGTTTCTCAGTACAATAATATTAAGAAGGGAGGTTTTGAAGCTATTCATGATTTTTCAAGTCGCTTTATGAGGGTGTATAACTCCATTCTTTCTGATATCAAACCCCTCATACGAGCTACACAAATCCATTATGCTTATGCCTTTGACAACGATTTTTCATTATTGTTGAGAGAGAGAAAATCAACTAGTCTCCCTATTATGCTTAAAGATGCATTAGAAGTAGAGGCTAATATCATGGCATGTGGAAAGATCAACCAAAAAATAGAAACTGACAAAAGGAAAGTTAGAGAAGAAAATGTCCCATCTACTTCTGTTGTTTACTCTCCTAATGATGCTAAATTTGAGATGATGATAAGGGCAATGGAGGATTGATGGATAGGATGATTGTAGAAAATAGAATAGTAAACAAAGAGTAGAATGAACCTTAAATCAGAAATCCAAATTTTATAAGGCCAAATCCTCCCCCACCTCCACAAAATAGACAAAGAGATATAAGGAATCCTAGAAATCCCGATGACCAACAAATAAGGCCACCTTTTCCTGAGAATTATGTTGGAGATGAAGAAGAGGATGATCTTACTGAAGATAAAATTAATCATTTTGGTGATTTGGACTCTAAGATATACCTGACAGAAGAAAAGCATAACATGTTTGCTCAAGAGGATGATAATAATGATTTTGAGGAGGAATTAGAGCAGTACCAAAGAGGGTATCTGCATGCTATAGATGATGTACATAGGAAGATCAAGTTGAGAAATAGAGATGTAATTGTAAATAAAGGAAGGTTTAATTCAAATCAGCCTTCTAGTAGTCAACATGATGTAGAAAAATAAAACAAAAAATAGAAAGAGCCAGTTGTATATAAGGATTCTGAAAATAGAATAGAAAAAATAAAAGAAGTAAAACAACCAGCACTGGTAGATGTGGAAAAGGTTGCTTCAAATTTCAATTTGCAAACAGAACTGTCAAAGCTAGAGATTTCAATTTCGCTCAATGAATTGTTGAAGAACAGGGAATACAGAAACACCATATCAGATATGATTAAGAGTCAAGGGGAATTTCAACCAGATATTTTAGAGGTGACAGATGATGCTCCTACCATAGTATTTGGGTTGAAAATTGAAGATATGGATAACGATGAAGTCCCTCCTTTCTATTTAAGTTTAAATGTTCATGATATGATTTTTCACAATGCTATGTTAGATTCAGGTGCATCTCACATTTTAATTCCTAAAGGAGTAGTAGAAAGTTTGGGACTGGAAGTTACTAGATCGTATAAATATTTGTATTCCTTTGATTCTAGGAAGGTAAAATGTCTTGGATTGATTAAGGATATGGTGGTAACTCTAAAAAAAATTCCATCTAAGACTGCAGTAGTTGATGTGGTTGTAGCAGACATTCCTCCTAAATTTGGTGTATTGTTGTCAAGATCTTGGACGTCTAAACTGAAAGGAAGTCTGCAAATGGATATGTCTTATGCTACTATTCCTGTGGTGGGTGGAAATAGAAGGTTGTACATGGAGAAGATATCAACTTTTGTAGTCAGTAGTGAAGAAAAGTCAGATAGTCGTCAAATACATGCTATTGATACAGATTTAGGATCATCCATTTTATTTAATGCTGGTTCTCTCTGTGATCCTGAAATTATTGCACAATTTTAGTCTAAAGAAGATGACGAGTATGCAAAAAGACAAGATGATTTGGAGAAAAAACAAAAAGAAGAAGGAATATGGACGATGTATTTTCATGGCTCTATGGATAAAATTGGTGCTAGTGCCGATGTATATATTATTTCTCCCATTAGTGATTTTAAAGCTCTGTCATACAAGTTAAAATTTGAATGCACCAATAATGTGGTGGAGTATGAAGCTTTGTTATTAGGATTGAATTCTTTAATATATTTGAGAGAAAAAAAGGCACAAGTTTTGGGAGATTCAAAGCTTGTAATAAATCAGGTGAATGACAACTATCAAACCAAACATCCTAGGATGAGGGCTCATAGGAATGAGGTATGGGATATGTTTGGTAATTATTTCATAGAGCAAAAGATTAGAGTTGTTCCCAGGTATGAAAACACAATAGCTGACTCTTTGGTCATCACTATTGGAAAATTTAAAACTCCCAATGCTGGCCAAAGAAAGTATAAAGTTGATATTGTAAATAGACTTTCCATACCAGACAATTCCAAATACTGGCAAGTATTTGAAGATGACATGTAAATAAAAAGGTTTTTAGAGTTTTCTGGTGAGTTTGTAAATACTCAAATTGATAATAAAAATGAGAATTTTGAGAACTTCCAAGATGACAAAGAGAATGAATAAGAAACTGCTGAGAACAAAAATCTAAAAAATGAATTAGGGAGAAAGGACATTATGCAGTTAAAAAATAACTTTATCCCGAGAGGTTTGATTCCTTCGGAAAATCTTTTTGACCAGAACAATGTTGCAAAAGATCCAAAAGTAAAACCTGCTAACAATGTTGTAGAAGACAAAAACATAGGGACCGAAGAAGCTCCGAAGATTGTAAAGTTGTCCAAGAATATGATTGTCCAAGAGAAAGAAGAATACACTAATCTGATGAAAAAGTACATTGATGTGTTTTCTTGGAGTTATAAGGATCTCAAGGAGTATTATACTTCTATCATACAACATACCATTCCTATAAAACCTGGTGAAAAACCCTTCAAACAGAAATTGAGGAGAATTAATCCAATGCTGTTGCCAGTTATTGAGAAATAGATTAAAAATTGTTCAATGCTAAGATCATAGTGACTTTGAGATTTTCCAAGTGGGTTGCTAATTTAGTTCTTGTCAGAAATAAGAATGGAGAAATTAGGCTTTGCATAGATTTTAGAAATCTAAACAAAGTCTCACTAAAATATAACTATTCATTACCTAAAATGGATCATATTTTACAGAAAGTGGCAGGGTCCGAAAGGATTTAAAATATGGATGCGTTTTCAGGATACAGTCAAATTAAAGTGTTGCCTGAAGATCAAGAAAATAATGCCTTCACTACACCATGGGGTACATTTATGTACGCCAAAATGTCATTTGGTTTAATGAATGCGAGGCCACTTTCTAGCGTGCCATGGACATCGCTTTTGCAGAGGAAAAGGATAAATTTGTGGTTGTCTACATGGACGAAATTACTGTGTATTCAAGATCTGACAGGGAACACATAAAGCATTTGGAGAAATTTTTTATAAAGTGCGGGAAGTATGGAATATCGTTGAACCCTAGAAAATCACATTTTGCATTGGAGGAAGGGAAATTGTTGGGGCACATCATTTCAAGAGATGGTATAAGAATATATCTAGACAGAGTCGGTGCCATTCAGAAGGTTGAGGAACCAAGGAGTAAAAAGGAGGTACAATCATTCATTGGACAGGTAAACTTTTTGAGAAGGTTCATTCACAGTTTTTTCTGAAATATTAATGAATATCACCAATATACCGAAAAAGGATAATGAGATAAAGTGGATGGTGGATGCAAGGAAATATTTTAGAGGAATTAAACATCCTATCACAGAGGCCCCAGTTCTGGTAAACCCATATTTTAACAAGGATTTCCTGATTTTTTCTTATGCTTCGAAACATACCATTGTTGGAGTGTTGTTACATAAGAATGATTAGAATGCTGAACAACCAATAGCCTTATTTAGTAAAGTGTTAAGAGATGGAGAGTTAAAACATGACATTATGGAAAAACAAGCATATGCTCTGGTAAAGTCTTTAAAATATTTTAGAGTTTATGTTCTTCATTTACATATCATTGCTTATGTTCCTAGTAATGTGGTGAAGACCATCCTCACACATCCATATCCGGAGGGAAAAAGAGCAAACTGGATTGTTGGGTAACTAGAGTATGATATTGAAATTAAACCTACCAAGATGATAAAGGGACAAGGAATTGCAAAGATGATGATAGATTCAAATTGTGAATCCTTACAGATCAATTTTTTATCTAATCATTCAAATCAACTTGACACAGGGGTGCAAGTATTACCTGAATTTGCTATGTCTCCATGGTATTATGATATTGCCTACGTGCTGCAAAATTTACAAGCTCCTGTAGGGTTGAGCAAAACAAGGGCAAGATCAGTGAAGCTAAAGGATGCTAAGTATTGTATTCTAAATCAATACCTCTATTGGAAGGATCCTGGTGGTGTTTTTCTTAATTGCCTTACGGAGAATGAAGATAAAAAAACTGTAAAGGAGTTTCACAAAGGATATTGTGGTGCGAACCATTCATGAAAGGTGACATCAAACAAGATTTTGAGAGCTGGTTTTTAATTGCCTTCAATGTTTTTAGATGCTTGTAAAGAGAATACAACCTGTCATCAATGCCATATTTTTGATGGTAAGAGGAAATTGGTTCCACTACCTTTAAATCCCACATCAGTAGAGGCACTTTTTCAGCAGCGGGGATTGGATTTTATTGGGAAATAAATCCAAATTCCTCAGGACATCATAGATGGATCAACAACAAAAAACTATTTCAAAAAATGGATTGAAGGTATACCTACAAGAAGGGCCACAGATGCAGTAATTATGGATTTTCTGGAAAAGAATAGTTTGGCTAGATTTGGTTGTCCTGTAAGAATTGTGAAAGACAATGCACCTACTTTCAAGTCTAAGAAGATGATTTTTTTTTCATAAGTACCATATTAGTCTTAATCATTCTACTACATACTATCCACAAGGTAATGGATTTGTTGAATCTTCAAACAAAATCCTGGTAATAATTATTAAGAAGTTGTTGGAGGATAACAAAAGAGCTGGGCACACAAAGCTAAAATATGCTTTGTGGGCTGACAGAATCAACACTAAGAGGGGAATTGGGATGTCACCATTCCAATTAGTATATGGATCTTAAGTAGTGTTTCCAACATCTTTGGGGGTACCAGTCATGAAGTTATTACATGAGCAGCATGATGAACCTAATCATGTACAAAGGAGAATAAATCAAATCATAGAATTGAATGAACTGAGAGACAAAGCTTATGATAAAGTGCAGATACATCAAGAGAAAATAAAGAACACTTTTGACATGAAGGTCAAAGAAGAACACTTCTTGATAAATGATTTTGTTTTAAAGTGGGATGCTCCTAGAGAAGATAAGCATGGTAAATTTGATCATATGTGGCTTGGTCCTTATATTATTGCATCTTACAGAGGGGGGAATTATTTTATTATGTAGCATCAAGATGGGCCTCAGCTGACAAGAGGCTTATTCAATGGAAGGTTTGTCAAGCATTATTTTTCATAAAGAAAGGAAGGTAACTTATGTATCATAGCTGTATAATTTATTTACTTTTCAAACAGTACATAAAGTGAGCCAAAGGATTTGAATCCCATAGAGAAGGCCCTAATATCTGGAGGGGTATACATGTTTGATTTTGTGTTAAAAAATGATGAAAAGGTTGGAAACATCCCAATGGATTTGGCACTTGGTCTACATGGTTCTTTGCTACCTCATAGGGAGGATAACATCCCTACTGGAGCCAACTGTTAGCACTATTTTTGAGCTAATTAGTTGACAGGGGATTAAACCAGTGGAAGGAGAGATAAGGTCTGACAATTTTTATATTGTATGACCATGGAGGATGTTAATAAGTTTTTGCAGATATTTGAAAGGTCATTTCTAAGCAGGGTGCTTAAAATAATTGAAGAATTCTAGCTTTTTCAGTTTTAAAAGAGTATGTGAATAAGAAAATTTGTTCTAGGTTTGATATTGACAGGAAGTGAAGAGCTTAAATGAACAGGTTTAATAATTTCAGCATGGGTGAGAGCATGTTAACTTACAGACGCAACTATCTGTTGGATGAAGAGTGGTAAATAAATATATGGCCATGAACAATTTCGTTGTTTAAATGTGCAAGTAGAAATAAAATTCTTGAATCAACAAAATGGTGTAAATAGACTTGTGTTTCAACGACGGTGATCAATAGTAGTTTAGATCAATGGTGGAAATCAATTCCGCAAGTTAAATTTGCACGAATAAAATCACTTTTTGTATTTGCAGAATTGGTTAAACATTTGCAGGTTTCAATGGTCGAGATTGATGGCAGTTTAGATCAATGGTGGAGGTGAATTCCGTTGATCTAAGGTGCTCGCGAAAAATCATTTTCCAAGTTTGTGGAATCGTTTAAAATGAATGCATGTTTCAATGGTGGAGATCAAATTGGGGATAAATATATGGAAAAGAATGATTCCGCTGATAGAACATGCGTGGAGAAAATCATTTTTCAAATTTGCGGAATGTGGTAGGCCTTGTAAACTTGAACGACATAGATTATAGATGGATTTTGATCAAGGGTTGAGATCAATTCCACAAGTTATAGTTGCATAGAGAAAGGTTAGAGTTGAGATTTGCAGAATTAAATATGATCCACATATTTTGATGGTTCAGAAGAAAGTTAGAATTAGATCAATGGTTTAAAATAGTTCCACCAATCCAAAGAATAGGGAAGGAAATTTTTTGTAAGAGTGTGGAAAGTATAAATGTGAAAGGTGATCAACGGTGCAGATTTAAGTTAAGATGGATCTACGACCATAAATAAATCTGGGCATAGAAGTTATAAGGAAGATAATGAAGGTCATATAACTGGAAATCAAGGTTTAAGAAAAATCAAGATGGATGGCTCAGATTGGAGAGAGTTACAGATCAAGGATGGAGATTTGTTCTGGTAATCAAAGTTGCATGAGAAATAAAGAGGGGTGAAATAAGTGGGAATAAGATAGTGTGGTTAACCAACAATCAAGAATTAAGGGTTCAGATTGAAGAGTACCAAATCTATGGGTGAGATTATATTTGAATGAAAAATATGCACAGTTGATATGAAAAATAAAATAATATAAAGACAAGCACATCGATTCAAACGATTTGTATTTTTTGAAGCATTGGAAAACAAGAATTCAGATTGTGTGGAAGGCGCCACCGTGGACAAATGTTTGAAGCATCTATCAACTGACCATGTAGGTTCATTTCTCTGATTGAACTAGTATTTCATGGCTGAAATGGAATATTTAGAGGTTCATAATCTTGAGTATCAGAATGTTGAAGAATTTCTTGAAGATAAAGATTTTGAAATCTTTGACACTATCTTGCTAAATGATAATGTAGAAACCGCCAAAAACAAGTTGAAAATCCTCAAAGATCAGGGAATTGATACTCATGGAGTATTCAGTTCATATTTCTTTTATTTTTTCGTTGAACAAACCCCAAATTGTCTAGAGTTTGTTGAGTGGTGCGCCAGTAATTACTCTTCTTCTAAGGGGGTAACAATGGATGCATCTAGGTCTAAAATGTTTTGTTCGGTAAATTCTCTTGTCATCTGAAATACTCTGTTAATCCCTACTGATTTTGCCTAAATATATAAAGAATACAAAGAAGAAAACCTAGTCCAATTTTTTCGAGAGTTCCCAGTCGAACAAAAAGAAACTTTCTTCAAATCCTGCTCAAAACCTGACAGTCAGTTGTTAAATCAACCTTTTCTCATTGACTACAACCTGTTTAATGAAGAAACCCAGTCTCTATTAACCTTGGAAAGTTAGTTTTTGGGGTTATATACAAACAAATACATAACCGAACCTTTGTTAAGTCTAGTGTTTACCCTTAGTACTGGTCAAGTAGAGTCTGAGAAATTGAGTCAGTCGATGTAATCATCATGCCTTAAATTTGATGATTTTTTAGCTGAGAACATCCATTCTTAGTTAATAAACTTCCACAAGACAAGATATTTCAGATTTCAATATTTTCTGCTGAGGATTTTTTTAACATTCAATGAAGATAATTTATAGCTCCTAGAGATGGTAATAACATATGAAATGAGTAGAGATTATTGTTAGTTTATGAATTTTCTCATGGCACCGGTGTATAATGTTTTATTTCAAGAAAGATTACCTAGAGTATTACCATAAATGAAAGAAATATTACAGTTTTCACCTGAAAGAAGAATAGGGGATTGGTTTCTACCTAAACATGGCACAATGATTAGGGTATATGGGTTTGTTCATCAACCATATATCCTACCAGCATTTTTGACAGTAAGAGTGTTTGCAATGGAACTAATTAGACAAAGGTTGATAATTGAAGATGAACATTTCCTAAGCTATAAGAAGACTTCAGAAATTAAGTTTCCATGGATAGTAGGCCCTTTTGTTATCAAGACAAAATCAACTCTTCAAATGATCGAAAGCATTCTTAGAGAAATGGGTTTTTTCAATGGAAGTTTCTATGCTGATGACCCTCACCATGTTATCTCAAATAGGAGACAAGCAAATAAAAGTAAACCATTTGAGCAATATGAGTTGGCTGAACTGCCTGAAGCAAAAAATTGGATGGATTGTCCCATGGATATTAATAATGGTGGAAATATTTAAGAATATTCACTTTCATCTGCACCAGGGAGCACTTCTCCTCAGCATAATCTTTATAGTATTGTTGCTGCAGCTACTCATGTCACTCCATTGGCTAGTTTTTTTGAAAAAGTAAATAAGCGATATTTCTTAGATGCCATGGATATAGAGGAGGAAGATACTGCTAGAACACCCAAGAAGCAAAAGATTGAAAAGATAGGACAACTTGTATATGTTACAAAGGATAAAGGCAGAAAGAAACATGTGAAGGTCAAAGGCCCAGCCTTTGAAATCTAGGAATGCACATTTGATAACATCCTTGAAGGAGCTGGGGATAAATACAAGTCCAAGGGTGAATTGATAGATAAATATAAAGGTGTTGGAGAAAAATATTCTAAGGAAACATTGAAATTATATGATGAAGTGAGAAAATTATCCAGTCAAGATACATCCCTAGTGACTGTTAGGGATCAGGATAAAAACACATTGAATTTGGTAATGACTATAGGAAATAAAGTGGCTGAAATGAGGATGAATTTAAAGAATATCCCTACTACTGATATGATACATTTACATAGAGAGAAATGTGATATTATTTATACTGATTTTTTAAAAGCAACATTGCAAGTGTCAAAGTTACAATCAAGTAAGAAAAGAGTTGAATATTTACTTAGAAAGGAAAAATTGGAGAATAAAGCCCACCAGAGGCAGATGAAGAAGCTACAAGTGGAATTATTGGTGGCTGATAGTCAAGCTGATAAAGGAGTTGTTGCACAGAAGTTGTTAAATGAGAAAGTAAATGCAATTAAATTACTAAAGCAGAAGCTGAAGATTCCATCTACTCACCTTATACATACTTTTGAGTTGACAATCTTGAAAAAGAAAAAGAAGCTTTAACTACTGAATTGATTGATTGTAAAGAAAGGTTGCTGAAGTTTGAGGAAAAAGAAAAACAATGGGAGAAAGATGCAGGACTTTGGGCTGAAAAGGAAAAGGATTTTGAAACAAAACAAGCAGAGTTGGAAAATGAACAAAAGGAAAAGAATAAGGAGCAACAAGTGCAAGTTATTTCACCTTCTTTACAATCTGGTGTAGATTCCATTTCCTGAGCTATGTCTCAGATAAGTATTAAATATTTAGAAACCACTGGTTTGAAGAACCAAAATAAAAATTTGGAAGACATAGCTGAAAAAAGAGAGAAGGAAAGAAAGACATTGGAAGACAAATGTAAGGAGCTGGTAGAAAAGAATAATAAATTGAAAAAACAGGTGATAGGAAAGACAACCTTATAGGGAGATAAGCATCTAATTTGGGATGTACTGATCAAAGAAGCAACCAAGCTCAAGCCTTATTTGGATTTTATTTTAGACAAGGATATTGTTACACAAGCAAATCGACAAAATATCATGATGGTAAAGCAGGTCTTGAATGCTTTCAGAAAGATGAACTTCAACTCCATCATTAGACTCTTCTAAGGATTTACAAAGACATGTTTGCACGTGATCATCACAAAATGAAACTTTATATCTCCTACATTATTCTTTGTTATTCTTAGCATTTAAATTAAAGGTGGAAATGCCAACATTGAAGCAAAATTATCCTTGAATCCAATATCGATCCATCAACAATCCTTTAGAATGATTATCCACTCTTTTATAGTGACTTCAATTTTATCAGAAGTAAAGCCCTTCATTTATAAATTGTTATTAAAGCTTCTCCATAAAATAAAAATTCTTAAGTCCAATCCCCTCTAACATAGTGATTATCAAAATCCATTCTTTATAAAAATGTTGTTTAGGCCTCTTCAGAAGAGTAAAATGCTTGAGTCCAATCACCTCTAACATACATATTATCACTGATATTTTGTTCTGTTCTGGTAAATTTTCCCTATGCAAGGTCACCCAATAGCATAGTCTTGTATAAGTACATATCCTTTTGGCTTTAAAACATTCATAGTATGTTGCAATGTCTAGGACATTTTCTCAGGTGACATAAGGTCACAATGTCAACTAAAGATGGAGGAATTTCAACTGTAAGGTCATCTACAGTTGCATCACATAGGAATGCATGTAACCTTTGTGAGTATTAAGTAGGTTGATGGAACGTGGAGAGAAATCACATGCACACATAAACCCATTAGAAAATTTTGATGGAGGGGAAATATAGTATTTCCAATGTTGTATCCAAATACAGAGGTTGCTCATATTTCTCATTAAATCGTTGATTATGGTTGTTTTGAGGCTAATATATGCCTAGAAATGTTGTATGTTGCTTACTTTGTCCACAGAGTTTCCCACTAATTTGACCCCATTGTACCTGACATTTATTAGTACAATATATGGACTCTCTCTACATAACTTAATGGGTACAACATGAGTTTGTACCTCATCCTCTTGAAGGGGCATGAAATGATCCTCTATCCCTTGGTGAAGAATTTCTTCTTATGTGGTCTTGATGTTATAAATACTTGTCTCTACTAAAGTTAAAAATGCAGGAACGTCATCACAAATGTCAACCATTAATGAGAAAGCGATAAATGTTCTCTTAGGAAAGATTACAGAGAATGAGGATAAGTGTAGCCCAATTAATACATTTTCACAATTCTTCGACCAACATTTTCCCATTCTACTGCATTAGTATCTACTAGTCAATTTGGATATAAAGGTTCTCAAACCAGGGAGCAATGAAGCATCAATTTTCATTTTGTAAAGCAACCTCAAAACTCCAGTAATTTGCAAGGTGCAAACATATTAAGAATGCAACAAGAAGCTAGCACATCTATAAATCTCTTATAAAACAATGAAATTCACAGAGTACGTGTAGAAGAATACAAATTACAACCCAATTATTAAGAAGCATAAATTCCAACTAAGAAGGATGAGGAATCGATACTAAATTTCACTTCGAAATCTCGTTCCTCTAATGATATAGATGCTCATGGCATAATTTTTCAGTTTATTAGTCATTCTGGAATGTGTGTTTATTTCAGTGTTAATCCTATATAGAAATTCTTTGTTGTGTGTTATATATTTTGTAGACCTTATTGTTTAATATTTGATTGGTATGAACTACAGCCTTCCTTTTTCAATGGATTTCAAACATCCAACCCTACCCAAACACAATGCATTTTGTTTTGGTAATCTTGTCTAGTTGCAGTCGGGTATGCTAATGATAATTATTACTAACTATAGATTCTCCAATTCAATTTGTTAGATTTATCTTTCAATATTAATGGAATTTGTATTAGGTTACAATATTTTACATGGGAAGTGTATCTTTTATGGAATTCATTAGATTCTTCTAGTGGTTTTGTTGGCATATCAAGTCTAGATCTTGGGCAAAGCACCTTTGGGAAACCATGAGAACTAGAATTATTTCCTTGCTTCTATTTCTTATGAGAATACTGTTTGAGGCATCATCATTATTTGTCATTGATGTGCTGCTAAACATAATTCCCCAAAACTCTTTTATTATCTCTAAATTCACCTTGTTGAAGCATCCACCTTGGTGAAGGAAACCTTGTAGGGAAACCCAAAGGGTGCATCCCCACATTTGTGGATGGAATCCCTGGTAAGCCTATTGGAATAGACTAGTGTGCATCACCCAGTAAAATTTTAACTGGTCATATGCTTGCACATAACTAGTCAAATTCCCAACAACATTGGAGGAAACCGGTTGAGCTAAACCCTTGGGCTTGAGCATTGATATAGATATGCCACAGTGCTGATCTGTTATCTCGGTTTCCATATTTGATGTTCATTCCCCTTGAAAAAATTTGCATATGTACTTGGGTCTTGTTGTTTAGGAAATTAGGTTTACCTCCTCCCACCATGTTTATAATATTCACTTTGTTCCCATTATTTTAGCATCTTAATGTTTAACTGCTTTCCACTCATGATTTCCATCCTAGTTCTTTTCTATTCTGCTGGATGCAATTATGAGTCACATTGACCCACTTTGGTCATTTGAGGACATTGACAAAAGTTCTTTATTTCTTTCTTAGTCAAGTCCACACTTCTCACAAAATGTTGATGTAGCTCATAAATGCTAGGTGCATTTTTCTTTTATCTAATCAAGATTTATATAGATCGTTGTTTATGTACTGTCCAAATGTGTCACCCATTTTGTATAGTAACATGGATTCAAGTACAACAAGTGCTTCTATTGTTGGGTGGTTGGGAAATACCAAATAGCATGGCTGGCATGCCCATTTCCAGCATACATCATCAGAAGGTTTGCCTTTAGAATCATTCCCTTTTTGGTAACCTTACACCATGGATATTATCTATTATATATCAATAGGTCAATTTATTCTTTTGTTTATCCAGCTGATTTATTTTTGCTGTTTGGTGGGACCTCATGACTAGGGATTTTTAGATGTTTCACATCGTTTAAATCAACCACAAAGACTTTCATCTCTTACAATATTTCGAGAAAAGCGTAAAGAACGTTGTTTTGATAAGAAGATCCGTTACATTGTGCGCAAAGAGGTTGCTCAAATTTATTGGTTATTTCTTATGGACTTTTTCTTTTCATTTACAGTAAACTGCAGATAATATGAAATATAATTTTATTTTTAAGTTTAAGATATTAGCTATATCTAAGCTTTATTACAATTTTATATTTTAAGCTACATTTAATCTTTACTTACAGTTTTATAGTTTATAACTTTATACATATTTGAAATTACTGTGGTGATGTTGAAATGACTAGGATGCATTGTTATGCTTTCTGTATTATTATTATTATAGCAAGGATAATGATCACCTTTTTAGCTTGGCATTATATTTGGTTACTAATAACTATGTATTAAATATCAAGCAACCCATGTACTGTTTTAGGAGAATTCCTTCTGTTAAATTAATCTTAAAACTGCATTCATCCATCTAGCCTTAAAAAATTTAGGTCAATTTTGCAAGAATAAGGAAAGTGAGCACATGCACCTTTTTATTGTTAACTGATAGACAAAATGCATGCTCATTTCCTCTGTGTTTTCTTCTGATAAATAAATTATAGGTTTCTATTCCAATTTTCTAATACAAGGAGTTAGATCATGTTGATATGGTTTGAATTGTATCATTAAAATACAATCTTCTAATCAATTGTTGCTTCTACAAACCTCATAAAGTCTCTATACCTTTCCTATACTTCAGCATACTGAGGGAGAAACTATGGAGTCATTTTTTACCCAACAGTCCTTAGACCTACTTTAGTGGTCATTCGTTGGGCATTAATAAAATAATCTTATCTTATCTTATCTTATCTTATCCATGGAGTCCTTATGGAAGAAGAAAATCTACATACCTATGGAGATACTGTATGGAGTCTTTTTGGTTGAAGCAAACCTATTATCCTTGTGCCAATTGGACATTGCCATTTATATAAATGGTTTTGTTTGTAACTCTGTAACTACTTGTACATATTGTTTCCTGTTAGAGCTGAGTAAACCAATACAAGGTACTTCTAACCATCATTGAAGGAAAACTTCTAGCCTAAAGTGCAAGATAAAATATGCAGTTAAAGGAAAAACAATAAAGATCAACTTCTTGCAAGAGAAATAACCTTCCACTTCATTGTTTTCTCCAAATCCACCTTAAATGTGTTGAAGGAAGAACATTTTAAGAACTTGTCATTTGGGACTAATGGGGCATGTTCTTAGATATCCTTCACTACCTCTTTTAGTGTTTCTGATTTTTAGTAAGATCTTTATTGGAATTAAATCTTCATTATGCTGCCGCTCTTTATTGTGTGAGGTCTGATACATACCAAATCCACTCAATATTATCTACTGAAAGGAATATACAACAATTTATATTTGTTCATTGAAGTATGCCCAGTTTGTGCAATACCAAGGAGAAATTTGAAGTTGTGGAGGACACCTTTTCCATTGCTATTAGTGCATCTAATTTTCTAGGAATGTATTCACCTTATTTTTGAGTAAAATCCTGATTTGGAAATTTGGCATTAAAAGTCTGATTTATGCTTTATATTATTACTGTAGCATTTTATTTTGCAAGCTTAAATGTTGTGGATGTTAAATGTTACATATGCTATAAGAACTTCCTTCCAAACCATCTAAGGACAATCATCATAAGGATTGAACAACTACTTCTACATTCAACAATATACACTACAACTATTTGTCAAAGTCACATACCAAATTACTTACAGTCTGTTACAACCCAGTGTATGAAAAGTGTTTTTGAAGAAATCATACTTTTAGAGAGGGTGTAATCTACAACAGAGATATATCCACAAAGTTAAGAGTAATTTCATGAATCCCGAAACCCTTCCAGACCACTTAAACAATCAGTGCGATAAGAGGGAAACATGAACATAGAAGTACATTCATTAGAAGAAAATTATCCAAACTTGTTGGTTAAATTCCTTTGGTTATACTCTGTTCAGATAAGCTTATTTGCGGTCTCTAACATGTCAAATTGTCCAGCCTAAAGTTAGAGGAAGAGCCTACAATTTTAATGTTGAAAATTTAAAACCATGGTGGATATTGAATATAGTGCAGACTATTTGAAATGCTTGGTAGTTTATTGTGGAAGGAGGAATTCACCATCTTTCCTTTGAAAAAAAAATATGCTTTAGAATCTTGACATAATTAGAATCCCTGGAGAATCCCCTTGAGAAGAAGAATGAGGTGAAATGCAACAAGAAGGGGGTAGCTTTAGAAGTTACTTAACATGGCCATCATGTTATAGTAATGACAACAATATTTGAATGTTTCAACATCTATGGAGTTCATTATTAGCATTTTGGGTTAATGGTTTTGGTCATCAAAACACCCGTCATTTAAGTAATCATAATTTTATTGAAACATGTGTCTATTGCTACTGCAAGTTCCCATCAGGCTGTTTGAACTAATAGGTTATAAGAAAACTAGTTTTAGATCCCCTTTTTAATCCTTTTATAATCATTTGCATTTCGTAATGACAACAATATTTGAATGTTTCAACATCTATGGAGTTCATTATTAGAATTTTGGGTTAATGGTTTTGGTCATCAAAACACCTGTCATTTAAGTAATCATAATTTTATTGAAACATGTGTCTATTGCTACTGCAAGTTCCCACTAGGCTGTTTGAACTAATAGGTTATAAGAAAACTAGTTTTAGATCCCCTTTTTAATCCTTTTATAATCATTTGCATTTCGTATTCTGTTAATATGATTTTTGTCCATTTTTAAGATAAATATTTTCCACTACTAATAATATTTTCAATTACAGGAGGAAAAACTTAGGGACAAGCTAGGTTATGAGCATTTAAAAGAATATTTGCACATCTTGAGTGAGGCTGAATTACCTGCCAATGTAATTGATGCTAAGCTGAAACAAGCTTGTGATATTAGAGAAGGCATGCTGAAGCCCGTGGTAGGAGTGTTTGTCTTTTAAAATTGCATTTTCTTTAGTGGTTTATCTAATTGTTTATTTCTGTTATGGTAATTTCTAAATCTATATTGATTCAATTTTCCAGGATGGGTCTCATGACTATTTCAAGAAGCAACAATTGAAATAATTAGCCTTGTTGAATGGCACATTGATAGAAGAAATTCCTCGTATGAGTGGAAGTGTTTCTCCTTTCAGCAACAATGGAATGAAGCGTGCAAAAACAATTCTTTAGTGGGTAAGATGTACTTCCAATATAAAATTTCATTTTGGTTCTTGAAGAATTTTCACCTAGACTGCTGGTTTGGGTATTATAGCTCATGGAAGATGACAATCAATGCATCAAAGTATAGTCAATTGAAGGATGTGGAACTGCTTACTATTCTAATGTCGAATTAAGTTGATTCCATGCCGTGTTGATCATATAACAATAATCATTAAAGAGAGTTAAATAATAGTTGAATGTGGTACTGTCATTAAGTTTTGACACACATTTTGTATTTATGCACTGTAAATCTTTTGTAGCGGCTGGAATATTTTAAATAACTTTGTGTACCATGAGCTGATGTTGATGTTTGAGTACAGAGTTTTAGAATTATTTTTCAGTAAAACTGTATCCTAATGCCAGCCAAGCTTTTAGTATTCAAGTATTTTAGTCAGTTTGATGACAAGTGGTTTGTTGCATAAGTTGTCCTTGTGAAGCTTTTGATTGTGACCTGGAGCTTTACACTGGGCTTGTTTGGTTTTGACTAGTCAAATTCATTCCATTTTCTGATGAAGAACACATCTAGTACTTGGATTTTCATTCAAATAATCACTTACAACTACTTCTTATCATAGAGCCAACAATTCTTTTCATGTATTCACATGAATTTTTGCAGTCAACAATCTCATTTATAATATTGTTGTACCAACACAAGTTTCTGGAAAGGATATGGAAGTCAAACATGAATTGCATGTAAATTAATGTCTATGTGGACTCTGGAGCATTGAGTGGTCAAAATCAATTATATAGTATCCGTGGTGTGATACAAATTTTATGTGGCTTTAGCAGTTAATATTAGAAGCATTTAGTTGGGTTCTTTCAGTTTACTGGTGACAATTAGTCAATTGATTTTCCAAAAAAATTGGTATAGATTTTTGTGGTTCTTCAGCTATGCATTTCTTTGTTCGACCCTTGAATAATATATAACTTAATTGAATGTTTGCACTTGTATCTATTTATTTAAATATTGATGATAGAAACTATGAAAATGAATCCACAATACACTCTTTGTTAATTTGTTTCAAGTGAATTAGGGCTTGTAAGTATTGACAAAAAATTCATTGTAGTGATGATTATCATCTAAAGATTTTTTGGTAGAGGATAACCAACTAGAAATTTCAGTTTATGGAGTCCAGAAGCTTCTTGTGTATATCACAAATCAAATCATTTCAATATTTCTTATAATTGTTGACTAGCGAATGATTCATAGGTTAGTAACTTTATTTGCAGCAGAAAATATTCTCATGTTAATTTGACTGTTGATTCATTTACATGTGGTAAATGGCCAAACCATTTTCCCCCACCATAAAAGATAATCACAAACTGGTGTTATTCCAATGCTTTGAGCATATGTATAACTGTATTCTTTGGTATTTTTATGCAGTGGATTAAGTTTACTGCTTTCTATATTCTTGAAAAGGAAACAAATCCAAAATCTGGATTTTGGGTCTCAATATATTCTAGAAATCAAAGTCATCAATGATATGTGCTCTGGTCCTTTGGTGGTATATATTATGTAGGATTCTTCTTTCTTAATTTATAATAATAATATATTTTTTCATTAGTTTAATGGCGTCTTATAGAAATCCTGAAAAAAATCTGGATTTCTATTCATTAATGTCGGAAAGTTAAACAAAAGGGTGTCGCTATAGAGAGGGCACCTCCGTCGCTATAAAGAAAACCCAGTGTTGCTATAGAAGCGATCAATGTGTTGGTATACACGTACTTTTACATTTTCCTTTGTCGCTATAGCGGCGACCTAGTGTTGTTATAACGATGATCAATGTGTTGGTATAAACATACTTTTAACATTTTCCTTCGTCACTATAGTGACAACCAACTGTTTCTATAGAGATGATCAATGTGTTGCTATAGCGATGGGGAAGTGTCGGTATAGCGACACAGTTTGATTTTTTAAACAACGCATGTTTCATGTCTTTTGTCTCGCTATAGCGACGAACTGTGGCAAGTGTTGCTAGAGCGACGAAACTTTTGCCACGAAAAAAAGAGGTCATGTTCATTGCTATAGCAATGCACAAGTGTTGCAATAACAACAATTTTCCGTGGAAAAAATGTCCACATGTACTAGTGTTAGTCGAAAAATCAGGAAATTGGACAATTGGGAAAATTGGTCCAAGTGGCCTGAAGAGGATTCCCACCACAAATTGTGTGTTGAAGAAAATGCCCATACCACATTGTCATAATTCTAATGCCTTGATGGAAACATGAATTCCATAAACAATCTAAGAATCTAAGCACACAATTAACCTCACTCGAAATTGCTGAGAATTAGCATAAGGATAAAAGAATAGGAATTAATGAACACACATTAATGAATAGATGATAATTGATATTATTAAAATGGTAATAAATCCTTATAAAGGAAAATAGATTTGTAGGGATTCAACTCATAAATCTCAAAAAGGATGACTTACCAAAATATAGCAAAGCCCCATAGGTGGCTAAAGCACTTCCCAAATCTATCAAGGACATCACGAATTATCAAAAGCATGAGTGAGTTGTCAAGGGAGATGGAAAAACATGCTAATCCTAGAAAATGGAGAGAAAGTCATGAAGGATGGGTTGGCAACAAAGGAACCCAGTTTCCTAGTTAACTAGCTTTACCTTATCCACAGAAAATTTGGATAAAGAAGAATAAAGTAGAATCTATTGTAAAGTGTTGTTAACTAATTATGGATGGGCATAAAGTGGTCAAGATCAACCCAAAATCAGAAATAAATCATTCATGGGGTATAGATGGCATGTGTTGACTTTAAGGTGCAAGTAGATGCCAACTAATTAAGCTAGTGGGTAGATAATTAATCAAATAATGATTAATTATTTTATCCTAAGTATTGAGTGAGTTTAATATATTCCAACACACATGAGGATATTGTAGGTTGTTGTTTTTTATAATCAACCATGGTCTCCGTTTGTCCAAAGAGACCCCGAAGAAGAATTTATGGACCTGCCAAAACTGTGTGTTAACACCTCTATGTTGAATAGCTGAGGAAGAGATATGATTGAGGAGTGATAAAAGGATACATTAAATTGGCTAAGTTTGGTGGTATTTACTTCATTATAAAAATGCACATTTTGATTAAGTTGTTACATAATCCAAAGGTATAAAGGGTGAGAGTGAAGATCTACGGTTTAAAATGGATCCACTGGGAGAAGTTTTGCAGGAGATAAGTGGAGATAGAAAGTGGAGGTGGTTAACGAGGTAGAAAGATAAAAAAAATATGGAATAAAATGAATTAAATCTATGGCTGAGAAACAATCCGATAAGTAAAGGTACACACTAGAAAAAATGAAAAAGGATAGCAGAATACACACAACCGATCTTGATTTAATGGTTTAAGTAAAACATGAAAACTCATCAACGGTCATTGTTGGCTCCAGAGGGTAAAGCTGTGAGAGGTTTAAAAAGGAAAAGTGGTATCGGAATGTAAACTGCGTTCCACGTGGCGACTTGGAGTGAGTTCCGCGGATGAAAGTGGTAAAGTGAAAACCGCTTGATGAGAGCTCTGGAAAAGTTCGGCATATAAAAGTGAAGTTGACTTGGATTAAAAAATCATTTCAAGTGCACGCTATTGGTGAAAGGGAAGTGGACAGTTTTCCATCTTTCCAAAGTCAACTTCTACGTATCTACAGTCACAGGTAAGCCTTGAAACGCTTAAAACTTGGTTCAAAGAGTTGTTGCCATTGTTCATTATGGAAAAAGAACAGGATTTAGGAGTTTTATGCAGAGTCTTATATGAAAGAGAATAATTTGTTGTCGATAGGGAAAGAAATGTATGTGACCTTGTTCTATCAGTTGGAAATGTATCAGTCTCAAAGGAGCGGTTGTGGCAGTGTGATTTACAGCGAAATGATGTTCTGAATGTCTGCAGTTATTTTTCCTATCATTTTTATATTGAACAAACCTTACCATTTCCCAAATTTGTCAAGTGGTGTGCAAGTAGTTATTCTCCCCCTGAAAGAGTTATCATGAGTCATACCACGTCAAAAATACTTTGTAAGGTTGATGCGAAAACTGTTCGCGGAATACTGAACTTGCCTGATAATTTCCCTGATAATTGTGAGTCTTTGAATGAGTCGGTTTTAGTTGAAATGTATAAAAGTTGTAAAACCAAAGTTAGATGCCAATTTCTATCCCGTATTCTGAAAGATGGTCAGTCATTAGAAGGACTTTTTCTGCCATATAATGTTAACATTTTCAAAAAAGAGGTACAGATGGTCATGTCTTTAGTCAGCCAAATTCTAGGTTTAGATGATGATATTCATATGAGTGAAGTCGTTTTAGGTTTCTTATTGAGTATAAGTTCAATTGATCCCGAGTCTCATTTAATCCATTGTTTTAATTTGGATGAGTATCTGGCTGAGGTTATCCATGTCTAGTTAGTTGAATTCCCTAAAGTCAGGTTTTTTAGGTATCAGTCATACTTAATAAACATGCTACTGTGTTCTAATGTGTTAGAATTGTAATTCTTGTCTACCATTTTCTCTCCAGATCTTCCAAAATAGATTAACATGTTTGAGTTTGTAAATACAATTATGGTTAGGGTTTAAAAATTGTTGTTTGATGATATTTTACCAAGAGTGCTAGAAGAAATGAGACTTATGCTACAGTCTTCTTCAGAAGACAGGATAGGAGACTGGTTTCTATATAAAGATTTTACTATTTTGAGGGTGTATGGATTTACTGGGGAACCATATAGGTTACCTGTTTTTCTGACTCCAAGGATATTTGCACTTGAATTTATGAGGCAGAGGTTATGTGCAGAAGAAGAAAATTTTGGAGCATTCAAAAAATCTTCCAATGTTAAATTTCCTCTTAAAGTTGGTCCATTTGTTTTCAAGAATAAAAGTGCTTTGTTGATCATAGAGAAATTACTAGAGGTTATGGATTTTCATAAGGAACAAAGAATAATTATGATCCACATCATATCATTTCTTAGAGAAAGTAGTCAAACAAAAATAAACCATTTGATCATCAAATGGTTGAAGGTTTAGATAAAATAGCCAATTTGTCTTATTTTGAAGGAAATTTAGAAATCAATGAAGATAGAAGCAATGAGTTGAATACAGTAGTTCAAACACCCGACAATCCAAGCATTTTGAATAAGAGAAATCTTTCTGAAATTGATGGCATGGAGATAGATGAGAATATTTCACAAAATAAAATCAAAACACACTTTCAGAATTATCAAGTTTCAGAAGAAATAGTTTTAGAGGATTCGAAGAAAGTGGTCCTGTTTCCGAAAAAGTCTATATAGATACATCAGTATTCTTTCGGAGGAGAAGGCAGCACAGAGCCCAGTTCCCATTTCAAATCCAGAACAGAGTTGGTATCAAGCTATGCTGAAAAACAAATGCAGTCATTAGAGGAAACTAGAAATCCGCTTCCTCGAGTTAGAGGTATAATCAATCGAAAGACATCATTGATTTCTACTCGAGATGCAGAGAGGAATACCTTGAAGTTTTCCATGGTCAGTGACAAGAAAGTGTCTGAAATGGAGGTTAAGTTGGACAAAATTAGTGTCCCTGATAAGACACACCTCCATAAGCAGAAGATATTATTTATTCTGATTTATTGCATGCTATTGTGAAAATTAATAAGTTACAGTCCCTTGTAGATAAGATGGAAGTCTAGCTGAAGCATGAGAAAGTGGAAAATAAAGCGAATGTGATCCAAATAAAAAAGTTGCAGGGAGATGTTATAAGCTCAGGCACCGAACCAGGAAATATGCAGGCAATCAAAAAGCTTTTAGAAGAGAAAGACAATACCATTCAGGTATTGAAAAAGAAACTTAAAATCCCAAATGTCGAACATGCTCAGTCCTCAAAGTTGTTTACACTTCAAGAAGAAAAAGATAGAATTTATCAAGAAATGATGGATTACAAAGGGAAATCATTGAAGTTGCAAGAAGAGAAAAACAAATGGGAGGTGAAAAAAGCTAAATTGATGGCTCATATTTCAAAGTTAAAAAAGGATCATAATGATGAAAATGAAATTATGGAAGAGTTGATGAGTCAAACCCATGTTGATAATGATTTACCCATTATAGATATTGAAAAACCTTTAAATGAATTCTTTGCAGATGATTTATTGGTTCCTATGTCACAGGTAAGTCTGAAGGAAGTGGAAATCAAGGAACTAAGGGAAGAAAATGAAAAAATTAAATCAGAATTGGCTAGGAGCATCAAGGAAAAAAATAAGACATTAAATGATAAAAGCCAATTCCAGAAAAAGATCAGCGAGTTAAAGGAAAGAAGTACAGGAAGAGCTCCTCTACAAGGAGCTAAGCATTTAATTTAGGATACATTGTCAGTAGAAATCACCAAGTTTAGACACTATTTAAATTGTATTGATGATCAAAGTGCATTAGTCAATTTAGCTACTCAAAGACTGAAGTTGGCAAACGAGACCATGGAAAAAAAGCCTTTAAATACAACTCAGAACGCTTTAAATTTCTCGAATTCTCTAACATATCAGAAGTTGCAGGACATCAAAATTAAGGATAGAGTAGCAATTGTGCTATGGGAAAAAACGTTTATTAACAAACATCAACTTATGAAGGCGGTGTAGGATAAGGCTAATACAATGTCTTCAAAGATAAAATATTTCAGGCTTGCTTTTAAGGATCTATTTGAAGACGGCCTCCCTTCTTTTTGGGATGATGAAGGAAGATTATTTTCTCAGGAGCATTATCATAGTATGCTAGTACAGAATTGCATGGACCATTCCAAGTTTGAATATTTAGTTAAAGGGTTGACTAGAAGGATCATTGTAGAAAAATTGATAGAGGATTTTGAAATATTGCAAATTTTTTTAATCATTAGAAGAGGATTTCCCACAGTATCTTATGAAGCATATGTCGATTTGGAGGTGTCCATTAGAGAGATGACAGAATACGACACCCTAAATGTGGAGCAATGGAGGATCGTGGAGAGATTCAGGAAGACCTAGAATAAACTTATCATTTTTGAGTAAATAACAGAGCCAAATGCTGGTTGATCTCCAAAGATTCTTGTGTCATTTAATGTTACAATCTATGCCTTCTTTCCATGTGACTGTCTTCTTAGTGCTTACCTTCCATTATGTTTTCTTTCATATCTGAACATTCAGAATTCATACATGTTATGCTTTGGCTATTGTTTCAAATATTTCACAAATATTTCTTCTAAACTCGATATAGAATTCATCTTGTGATGCTTTATATTGATGGATTGTTCATGTTTCTTTCTTATTCGCTGGAAAATCAATGAATGACTGTGACTAAGTGATTATCTGGCCTTTGTTGGGATTCTGTGTATGAAGCTTTGTTCATATTTATCTATTTGACTCCATTGCCAAATGGTGTATGTGTTGTTTCAACCATCTACTTGACTTAAAGTACTGATTTCATATATCTGGCCTTGTTAAATTTATATCTGAGAGATCCCTCTCTAGAAAGGAAAGCCATTTTCTTTCTGAAGTTGTTTTTGTTGTTACCTTGAGATCACCTTCCACAACCTTTGGTACATTTTGAGTGATAACAAATTGGTGTTGTTTCCGGAGATGAAGGTGCAAATCAGCCCTGGGAGGAATGACAAAGTTTATAAAGATTAAGAAAATATTTTTGTGGGCAAACATGATTTTTTGTCAATAAAGAAGGTTTTATATTTTCCCTGGCGATTCCAGTTTTAAAATTATTTCAAGATTTCAAAAGACATCCTGGCTTCGAAAATACATACACGAGGTAATTCTGATACTGAAGTTTTACGAAGTTTGGAGGATCGAGAAAAAATATTTAAGAAAAAAGACAAAGAAAAAATAGATATTTCTCTGTTTGGTGCATCATCTTCTCAAAATTTTCATAGCATCTTTGATAATAAAAAAATGGGAAATCAATATTGAAAAGAGTTTGTTAAAATCTAAATCTGAGTCTGATCTTAAAAACATTGAGTTCAACTATAACACCCCGGTTTTGACCCCGTTGCATTAGATGTATATGATGTATATATTGTAAATGATCATGGTGCGGAGCTAAAGGCCAAGGCCCCACCATTGATTGGTTATGCTATGTTTCGGGTTGAAATTGTCGCCGATGGTATATCGGGGCATGTGACATACCTATTGAGTTTTGTTATCATGTAAATATGCATCTTTAATTAAATAACCCAACCAACTACGTTTGCAGCAACTAAATTGAGAAGGGGCATGATTTTCACAAGGATAAGGGGGGGGAATTGTCAAACCTTGGGCTATGGGGGAAAAATCCATGTGTCATCCTTCCTTGTCTTATCCAACTACAACCTTAATGTTGCTGATTAGTTGGGGCAGTTATGGCTGGGAGTGGAGTGTGGTAGGACTATCAGCCCCTGCCCACATGCACACTCCACCAGCGTGGTTGACCTCACGATGGAAAGAAAACCACCGCCATCACTCCAACGGAAACCCATTCTCTCTCGACTACTGCACTTCCTCTCCATTGTCTGTTCATCTTCACGCATAAGCAGAGTTGTTCATCCTCACGCTGGAGTGGGAGTCTTGCTCATTTTCACGCACAGGATTTTCCTGGTTTTACTCATGCAGTTTTCCTCTACAGATTTTGCGGATGGTGTGGGCGAATACTTTCCTCACAGACTAATTGTGGGTTGCTATGGTATCCCTTACGATACCGTGTGTTTTTTTGGGGTCTTCTTTACATTTTGGGGACAGGAGTCTATTCATTTTCACGCACAGGAATCTATTCTGGTTGTTCTCGCGTAGCCAGGAGGGGAGCTGCTTATCAGTGGTCATTCATGTTTTTTCCATAGAGTGGAATCGGGTGTGTTTTCCCTCTGTATTTTGGGGTCTGGTGCAAGTTTCCCTCACGCATAGGTTGAGAGTCTGTATCTTCTCCCCAGTGCAGCCTGTGTAAGTCTTTCCACTTGCTTCATTGTCCAGGACGGACTGTTGTTCTTCCCCATGTTGTATTCTATGTTTACTGATACGTTTTGGGAACTGTTGTAATTCGCTTGGGAGTCGTTTTGGCCATGATAGGGCCAAGAACAACTCATGAATCATTTTCCCTGTTTAAGCTATGACAGTTGATTGATTGCATGAGTGCAATGGTTGGTCTTCAGATTGTGTTGGGAGCAGGGATGGGGGCTTGGTTTGATTGATAAACCTGGTGCGTTTGGAAACCACACAGACAAAGCTAGAGGGATGACTTTCTTCTCCACAACCTCTGAATAGCACTGGAAGGGAATGCAGGGCCTGAGGGACTGTGTAGCAAAGAAGGGACTGATTCCTTGTGTTGGGTGTGTGTGGGTGTCTTAGAAGTCAGGCTAGTTCTGGTGTAGGTGTTCCTGGCTCTGTAATGGGTTCACCAGCTTAGCATTTAGCCTTTCCCAACTCCTTGATGACCTGATAAACCTAACCATGTTGGATTGGATGTCTTTTTGATGGCCTGATAAACCCAACTGTGTTGGCTTGGCTGTGTTTTGTGTATCCTTGGCTATGTGTAAGCCTACTTGTTCCTTATTCCTTGGAGAATCATGCCCAGCTTGGGGGTGGCAGCATTGCTGAGAGATTAAGGAGCACGCTAGCCTATGGTTGGGTGGAACGTTGCAGCAACGTAGCTGATTGCGGAATGAGTTCTTTATAAGATAAGTAATCTTGTCTATTTTACTTCTGCAATCATATTTCTTGCTAATGAATGTGATGAACATGTTGAATGAATGCTTGTATGAATGTATGTTTCTTTCGTTGCTTATGATAAACAATTGCATATGTGCATGTTCTACTTCAATGCATTCTGTTTCAACATTTTTATGAATTCACATGCTCATGGGGCTGGTAGCCCGGATGGTTAACGCCATGGTAGCGTCCTCTTCGCCGGTTGGAGGGTCGGGGATGCCACATCAACTCTCAGAGATTAGAATCTTATTTACTTTATTCCCTTTGGAGAGATCTACAACAGTCTGCAAAAGTTGAAGAAGCACCTTTTGTTCAAAATATTCAAAATCCCTTAGTCCCTCCAATTCCACCTAGACCAATGGCAGCCATATTTGCTCCTTTACGTTTACATGCTGTATTGCATGATCTTCCCCAAAATTAATCTCAGAGAATTTATTTACTTGATGGAGAAGGAGGCATAACAACCAAGCATCATGTAGCTAAATTTGAAGATTTTGTTGACCTGGAGGAAGTCGATTATATGGATGTTAAAATGCGGTTGTTTTCTCAAAGTTTATCAGGGGAGGCAAATAAATGGTTTAAAGATTTTCCAGCTGCATCTATCCTGATCTTTCAAGCTTTCCAAAATGCATTTTTAGAAAGATGGGATGACAAACAGAGCCCTTTGCAGCTTTTGTCCCAATACAATAGTCTCAAGAAAGGAGGTTTTGAATCTGTTCATGAATTTTCAAGAAGGTTTATGAGGGTTTATAATTCCATTCCAGAAGATATAAAACCTTCTACAGCTACTGCTAAAATTCATTATGCTGGAGCCTTTGATAATGACTTTGCTTTTTCATTAAGGGAGAGAAAATCAACAAGTCTTGTTGCCATGTTCATAGATGCTTTAGAAGTGGAAGAAAATATGATGGTGAGTGGAAAGATGAAACAAAGAGACATTGATAGGAGGAAAATAAGAGAAGAAAAGATGTCTTCTACTTCTTCTTCTGTAACCGATATTAAATTTGAAATGATGTTGAAGACAATGGAGAAGTTAATGGATAGATTGATTGTGGACAATAGATCATCCAATAGAGAACCAACTGATCCTCAAATTAGAAATCCGAATTTTAGAAGGCCAAATACTCCTATGCTTCCACAAAATAGGCAAAGAGATATAAGAAACCCAAGAAATCAAGAAGATCAACAGATTCGACCACCTTTCCCAGAAAATTATGTTGTAGATGAGGAAGGTCCTACTAAGAATGAAATTCATATTTTTGGGGAATTAGATTTAGAGATATATCTTACTAAAGTAGAACATCACATGTTTGCACAGGAAGGGGGAAATGAGGATTTTGAAAGGGAGTCAGAGCAGTATCAGAGGGGTTATTTACATGCTATGGATGATGTACAAAGAAAGATCAAATTAAGAAATAGAGAGGTTATTGTAAATAAAGGGAGGCTGAATTCAAATCAGCCTTCTACTAGTGCATTAAATACATAAAAAGGAAAAGAAATAAAAAAGGATCTTATTGTAAATAAAGAAGTTGAAAATAAATTAGAAAAAACAAAAGGAACAAAATAAGTGATACCAGTAGATGTAGAGAAAGTTAATTCTGTTTTCAATTTGCAGAATGAACTTTCCAAGTTGAAAATCTCTGTTCCTTTTAATGAGTTGTTGAGAAATAATGAGTACAGGGATATGATGACAAAGATGGTTAAAGGTCAAGGAGAATTTCAATCAGACATTTTAGAGTTGGCAAATGATAATCCTACTATTTCATTCGGGTCAAAAGTTGAAAGTATAGATGATGAAGAAGTTCCTCCTTTTTATTTGAGTTTGAATGTGCATGATATGGTGGTACATAATGCAATGTTAGATTCATGTGCATCACATAATTTAATGCCAAAAGGAGTATTTGAAAGATTGGGATTGGAAATGACAAGACCTTATAAAGATTTGTATTCTTTTGATTCTAGGAGGGTGAAGTGTCTTGGTCTAATTAAAGATATGGTAGTGACATTGAATAAATTGGCAACTAAAACAATAGTCATGGATGTGGTAGTGGCAGACATTCCACCAAAATTTGGAATGTTGTTATCAAGGTCTTGGACTTCAAAATTAAAGGGTAGTTTACAAATGGACATGTCATATGCTACTATTCCTGTCCAAGATGGAAGTAGGAAATTGTATAGTGAGAAAAGAACTCCTTATGTAGTAAGCAGTCAAGATAGACCTAATATTCATCATATATATGTTGTTGATACTGATTTGGGTTATTCTATTTTCTTTAATGATACTATCCCATGTGATTTGGAGTCTACATTGCAAATGAAATCTGAAAATAATGAATAAGGAGTGATAGAACAAAATGCTTTGGAAAAGAAACAAAAAAGAGATGGTTTGTGGACTATGTATTTTGATGGATCCATGGAAAAGGTTGGCGCTGGTGCTAGTGTATATATAATTTCTCCTATCATGGATTTTAAAGCTCTGTCATATAAGTTAACATTTGAATGCACGAATAATGTGGCTGAGTATGAAGCTTTGTTACTTGGGTTGCATGCATTGAAGGATCTGGGAGCACAAAGGATAAGAGTTTTAGGAGATTCAGAGCTTGTGATAAATTAGGTGAATGATAGTTATCAAACCAGACATCCCCATATGAGAGCTTATAGAAATGAAGTATGGGATATGTTTGGTAATTATTTTATAGAACATACAATTAAGGTGATTCCAAGATATGAGAATACAGTAGCGGATTCTTTGGCGGTTGTTGCTGGTAAATTTAAAACTCCAAGTGCTGGTAAAAAAGAGTATCAAGTAGACATTGTAAATAGACCATTTATACCTGATAATTCTAAATATTGGTAGGTATTTGAAGATGACATGTAGATAAAAGGATTTTCGGAACTGTCAGGAGAATTTGTAAACACTCATATTGATGCTGAAACCGATGACAGTGAAAATTTCCAAGATGCTGAGAGAAACGAAGAAGAAAAGATTGGTACTGAAAAATTAAAAGGAACTTTAGGAGGAAAGGATATCATTCAATTAGAAAATAATTTTATACCAAGAGGTTTGATCCCTTTAAAGAAACTTTTTGATCAGAATGATGTTGCTAAAGATCCAAAAGTAAAACCTGTTGATAATGCTATTGAAGATAGAAACATTGGCACTAAAGAGAATCCAAAGATTGTGAAACTGTCTAAAAACTTGCCTACAAAAGAAAAGGAAGAATATGTGAATTTGATGAAAAAGTATACATATGTGTTTGCTCGAAGTTATGAGGACCTTAAGGAATATGATACTTCAATAATACAACATACTATTTCGATCAAACCCGAAGAAAAGCCTTTCAGACAGAAGCTTAGAAGAATAAATCCAAAGATGCTGCCAGTTATTGAGAAGGAAATTAAAAAATTGTTTGATGCCAAGATTATTGTGACTTTAAGATTTTCAAGGTGGGTTGCTAATCTCTTGTTAGAAAGAAAAATGGAGAAATAAGGCTTTGCATAGATTTCAGGAATTTGAATAAAGTCTCTATGAACGATAATTATCCTTTGCCGAAAATAGATCATATTTTGCAGAAAGTGGTCAGAGTAGAAAGAATTTCAATGATGGATGGCTTTTCAGGATATAATTAGATCAAGGTGTTACCTGAAGATCAAGAGAAGACTTCTTTCACTAGACCTTAGGACACTTTTATGTACGCAAATATGCCTTTTGGTTTAATGAATGTAGGGGATACTTTCCAGCGTGCCATGGATATTGCTTTTGCAAGAGAAATAGGCAAATTTGTGGTAATTTATATGGATGACATCACAGTTTATTCAAGGTCTGATAAAGAGCATATTCATCATTTGGATTTTTTTTATAAAATGTAGGAAATTTGGTATATCATTGAATCCAAAAAAATCAAATTTTGCATTAGAAGAAGGAAAGTTATTAGGCCACATAATTTCAAGGGATGGAATAAAAATTGATCCTGATAGAGTCAGTGCAATTTTGAAGGTAGGAGAACCAATAAGTAAAAAAGAAATACAATCATTCTTGGGACAGGTAAATTTTTTGAGATGATGCATTCCCAGTTTTGCTGAAATTTTAGTGAATATCACAAATATGTTGAAAAAGGGTCATGAGATAAAATGGACAGCATAGGCTAAGAAATATTTTAAAGAAATAAAACAAGCTATTTCGGAGGCTCCTGTGTTGGTGATTCCAGACTTCACTAAATATTTCTTAATATTTTCTTATGCTTCAGAACATACTATCACTGCAGTTTTGTTACAGAAAAATAATGAGAACATGGAGCAGCCCATAGCCTTTTTTAGTAAGATGTTAAGAGATGGGGAATTAAAATACGATATTATGGAGAAGCAAGCATGTGCTTTAGTTAGAGCATTGAAATATTTTAGGGTGTATATTCTTCATTCACATATATTTTCTCATGTTCCAACCGCTGCAGTAAAAGGGATTCTCACGCAACCTGACCTAGAAGGAAGAAAGGAGAACTGGATAGCGACATTACTGGAGTATGACATAGAGATTAGACCTACCAAGTTGATTAAAGGGCAGGGATTGGGGAAAATGTTGACAGATTCAAACTGTGAATCTTTGCAGCTCAATTTCTTATCTAGTCAATTTCATCAGTTGGATACAAGGGTGGAGGTAATGATTGACTTCGCTACATCTCCATGGTATTTTGATATTGTTCATGTTCTTCAAAGTTTACAAGCTCCTAAAGGATTGAGTAAAACAAGAGAAAGATCGGTAAAGTTGAAAGCTGCCAAGTTTTGTATTTTAAATCAATACCTTTATTGGAAAGATCCGGGAGGAGTGCTACTTAATTTCCTTCTATAAAATGAAGCCTAACACACAGTGAAATAATTTCATAAAGGAGATTGTGGAGGACATCATTCTTGGAAAGTGACAGCAAACAAAATTTTGAGAGCAGGTTTCTATTGGCCATCATTGTTTTCAGACATGTACAAAGAAACTAGTACATGTCACCAATGCCAGATTTTTGATGGTAAAAGAAAGGTAATTCCCCTTCCTCTTAATCCAATAATAGTAGAGGCTCCTTTTCAGCAGTGGGGTTTGGATTTCATTGGAGAAATAAACCCAAATTCTTCAGGACAACATAAATGGATTCTAACGGCAACATATTATTTCACAAAATGGATTGAAGCAATACCTACTAGGAGAGCTACTGAGACAGTAATTATGGATTTTCTAGAAGAAAATATATTGGCTAGGTTTGGGTGCCCCAGAAGAATAGTGACTGATAATGCAACAACTTTTAAATCCAAAAAGATGATTAATTTTTGTCATAAATATCATATCAGTTTAAATCATTCAACTGCTTATTATCCACAAGGAAATGGATTGGCCGACTCTTCTAATAAAAGCCTGGTAAGGATTATCAAGAAGTTGTTAGAAGAAAACAAGAGATATTGGCACACCAAACTTAAGTATGCTTTATGGGCTGACAGAATTAGTACTAAAAGAGTGATTGGAATGTCTCCTTTTCAATTGGTATATGGAACTGAAGTTATTTTTCCAGCATCATTGGGTGTTGCAGTTATGAGATATTTTCAAGAGCAACAGGAAGAACCAAACCACATGCAGAGAAGGATAAATCAAATCAGTGAGTTAGAAGAGAAAAGGAATAAATCCAATGATAAAGTGCAGATACACCAGGAAAAAATGAAAAATACTTTTGATAGAAGGGTGAAAGAAGAACAGTTCCAAATTGATGACTTGGTGTTAAAATGGGATGCTCCTAAGGAATATAAACATGGAAAATTTGACCACATGTGGGTAGGTCCTTATGTTATTGCAGGTCACAGAGGGGAAAATGCATTTGTTCTAGAATATCCAAATGGGGTTTCGTTGGAGAGTAACCCCGTTAATGGAAGATTTTTGAAACATTACTTGTCTTAAGGTGGAAGGTAAAATTTGTACAATAGTTTGTGAATATTTATTTTCTTGAAAGTAGTACAGATGGTGAACCAAATATTTTTTAAGCCTGGAGTGAAGGCCCTAAGATTTAGGAGGTAAGCCATTTTTCTTTATTTTAAGAAGAGATATATCAGAGAAAAAGTACAAAGTATGGAAGTTTGGATATAAAAAGGTAGAGACAGGCACTTGGTCTACGAGTTCTTTGATACCTCACAGGGAGGGTATCATCCCTAGTTGGAGGCAGTTTTTAACACCTCTATGTTGAATAGCTGAGGAAGAGGTATGGTTGAGGAGTGATAAAAGGATACATAAAATTGGCTAAGTTTGATGGTCTTGACTTCATTATAAACTTATGCGCATTTTGATTAAGTTCTTACATAATCCAAAGGTATAAAGGGTGAGAGTGAAGATCTACGGTTTAAAATGGATCCACTGGGAGAAGTTGTGCAGGAGATAAGTGGAGATAGAAAGCGGAGGTGGTTAACAAGGTAGAAAGATCAACGGCTATGGAATAAAATGAATTAAATATACGACTGAGAAACAATCCGCTAAGTAAAGATACACACTGGAAAAAATGAAAAAGGCTAGTGGAATACACACAACCGATCTTGATCTAACGGTTTAAGTAAAAAGTGAAAACTCATCAACGGTCATTGTTGGTTCCGGAGGGTAAAGTTGTGAGAGGTTTAAAAAGGAAAAGTGGTAGCAGAATGTAAACCGCATTCCATGTGGCGACTTGGAGTGAGTTATGCGGATGAAAGTGGTAAAGGGAAAACCACTTGATGAGAGCTTTGAAAAACTTTGGCATATAAAAGTGAAGTTGAATTGGATTAAAAAATAATTTCAAGTGCACGCTGTGGGTAAAAGGGAAGTGGACAGTTCACCAGCTTTCCAAAGTCAACCTCTATGTATCTTCAGTCACAGGTAAGCCTTGAAACACTTAACACATGGTTCGAAGAGTTGTTGCCATTGTTCATTATGGAAAAAGAACAGGGTTAAGGAGTTCTATGTAGAGCCTTAGATGAAAGAGAAGAATTTGTTTTCGATAGGGAAAGAAACATATGTGACCATGTTCTATCAGTTGGAAATGTATCCATCTCAAAGGAGTGGTTGTGGCAGTGTAATTTATAGGGAAATGATGTTCTGAATGTCTGCAGTTATTTTTCCTATTATTTTGCTATTGAACAAACCTTACCATTTCCCGAATTTGTCAAGTGGTGCACAAGAAGTTATTCTCCCTCCGAAAGAGTTATCATGAGTCATACCACATCAAAAATACTTTGTAAGGTTGATGTGAAAATTGTTCGCGGATTACTGAACTTGCTTGATAATTTCCTTGATAATTGTGAGTCTTTGAATGAGTCAGTTTTAGTTGAAATGTATAAAAGTTGTAAAACCGAAGTTAGATGCCAATTTCTATCCAGTATTCTGAAAGATGGTCAGTCATTAGAAGGAATTTTTCTGCCATATAATGTTAACATTTTCAAAAAATAGGTACAGGTGGTCATGTCTTTAGTTAGCCAAATTCTAAGTTTAGATGATGATATTCATATCAATGAAGTCGTTTTAGGTTTCTTAGGTTTCTTATTAAGTATAAGTTCAATTGATCCCGAGTCTCATTTAATCCGTTATTTTAATTTGGATGAGTATCTGGCTAAGGTTATCCATATCCAGTTGGTTGAATTCTCTAAAGTCATGTTTTTTAGGTATCAGTCATACTTATTGAACATGCTGATGTGTTCTAATGTGTTAGAATTGCAATTCTTGTCTACCATTTTCTCTCCAGATCTTCCAAAATAGATTAGTATGTTCGAGTTTGTAAATACAATTATGGCTTGGGTTTACAAATTGTTGTTTGATGATGTTTTACCAATACAATGAGACTTATGCTATAGTATTCTTCAGAAGACAGGATAGGAGACTGGTTTCTATATAAAGATTTTACTATTTTGATGGTGTATGGATTTACTGGGGAACCATATAGGTTACTTGTTTTTCTGACTCCAAGGATATTTGCACTTGAATTTATGAGGCAGAGGTTATGTGCATAAGAAGAACATTTTGGAGAATTCAAAAAGTCTTCCAATGTTAAATTTCCTCTTAAAGTTGGTCCATTTGTTTTCAAGAATAAAAGTTCCATGTTGATCATAGAGAAATTACTAGAGGTTATGGATTTTCATAAGGAACAAAGAATAAATTATGATCCACATCATATCATTTCTCAGAGAAAGAAGTCAAACAAAAATAAACCATTTGATCATCAAATGGTTGAAGGTTTAGATAAAATAGCCAATTTGTCTTATTTTGAAGAAAATTCAGAAATCAATGAAGATAGAAGCAATGAGTTAACTGCAGTAGTTCAAACACCTGACAATCCATGCATTTTGAATAAGAGAAATCTTTATGAAATTGATGGCATGGAGATAGATGAGAATATTTCACAAAATAAGATCAAAACACACTTTCATGATGATCAAGTTTCAGAAGAAATAGTTTTAGAGGATTCAAAGAAAGTGGTCTTGTTTCGAAAAAGTCTGTATAGATACATCAGTATTCTTTCGGAGGAGAAGGCAGCACAGAGCCCAGTTCCTGTTTCAAATCCAGAACAGAGTTAGTATTAAGCTATGTTGAAAAAAAATGCAGTCATCAGAGGAAACTAGAAATCTGCTTCATTGTGTTAGAGGTCTAATCAATCGAAATACATCATTGATTTCTACTCGAGATGTAGAGAGAAATACCTTGAATTTCGTCGTGGCCAGTGACAAGAAAGTATTTGAAATGGAGGTTAAGTTGGACAAAATTAGTGTCCCTGATAAGATACAACTCCATAAGCAGACTGGAGATATTATTTATTCTGATTTATTACATGCTATAGTGAAAATTAATAAGTTACAGTCCCTTGTATATAGGATGGAAGTCCAGCTGAAGCATGAGAAAGTGGAAAATAAAGCGAATGTGATCCAAATCAAAAAGTTGCAGGGAGATGTTATAAGCTCAGGCACCGAACCAGGAAATATGCAGGCAATCAAAAATATTTTAGAAGAGAAGGACAATACCATTCAGGTATTGAAAAAGGAACTTAAAATCCCAAATGTTGAACATGCTCAGTCCTCAGATTTGTTTACACTTCAAGAAGAAAAAGATAAAATTTATCAAGAAATGATGGATTACAAAGGGAAATCATTGAAGTTGCAAGAAGAGAAAAAAAAATGGGAGGTGGAAAAAGCTGAATTGATGGCTCATATTTCAAAGTTAAAAAAGGATCAGAATGATGAAAATGAAATTATGCAAGAGCTGATGAGTCAAATCCCTGTTGATAATGATTTACCCCTTATAGAAATTGAAAAACCGTTAAATGAATTCTCTGCAGATGATTTATTGGTTCCTATGTAACAGGTAAGTCTGAAAGAAGTAGAAATTAAGGAACTAAGGGAAGAAAATGAAAAAATTAAATTAGAATTGGCTAGGAGCATCGAGGAAAAAAAAGACATTGAATGATAAAATCCAATTGCAGAAAAAGTTCAACAAGTTAAAGGAAAGAAGTACAGGAAGAGCTCCTCTACAAGGAGCTAAGCATTTAAATTGGGATACATTGTCAGTAGAAATCACCAAGTTTAGATACTATTTAAATTTTATTGATGATCGAAGTGCATTAGTCAATTTAGCTACTCAAAGACTGAAGTTGGAAAACGAGATCATGGAAAAGAATCCTTTAAATATAGCTCAGAATGCTTTAAATTTCTTGAATTCTCTAACATATCAGAAGTTGCAAGACATCGAAATTAAGGACAAAGTAGCAATTGTGCTATGGGAATTTTTTTTTAATAACAAACATCAACTTATGAAGGCAGTGCAGGATAAGGCTAATACAATGTCTTCACAGATAAAAGATTTCAGGCTTGCTTTTAAGGATCTATTTGAAGACAAGCTCCTTTATTTTTGGGATAATGAAGGAAGATTATTTTCTCAGGAGCATTATCACAATCTGCTAGTACAGAATTGCATGGACCCTTCCAAGTTTGAAGATTTAGTTAAAGGGTTGACTGGAAATATCATTGTAGAAAAAATGACAGAGGATTTCGAAATATTGCAATTTTTTTTAATCATTAGAAGAGGATTGCCCACAGTATCTTATGAAGCATATGTGGATCTGGAGGTGTCCATTAAAGAGATAGCAGAATACGACACCCCAAATGCGCAGCAATGGAGAATTGTGGAGAGATTTGGGAAGACCAAGTATATACTTCATCCTTGAAAATAGGTGTTGCATTTCGTGGAGCTGGTTATTCGGGATACTTTGCAAGTCACTAAGTTGGTTATAATCAAACAATCTGTTGTTTGAATCGAAGCATGTAGTTTTTATTCCTAGTTGTTAGGGATACGGTTACAAAAACTTTGATTAGCAAATTATTCGGTTAATGATCTTTGTGGGAAGAAGCTATCTTTGTATATATTTGAATTTATTTTATGTATTGGGGGTTGGAACCCATATGTTTAGACTGATATTTTGATAACTTATCATTTTTGAGTAAATAACAGAGCCGAATGCTGGTTGATCTCCAAAGATTCTTGTGTCATTTAATGTTACAGTCTGTGCCTTCTTTCCATGTGATTGTGTTCTAAGTGCTTACCTTCCATTATGTTTTCTTTCGTATCTGAACATAGTGTTTAATAGTTTTAGAATTCATACATGTTATGGTCTGGCTATTGTTTTAGATATTTCACAAATATTTCTTCTAAATTCGATATAGAATTCATCTTGTGATGCTTTATATTGATGGATTGTTCATATTTCTTTCTTATTCACCCGAAAATCAATGAATGACTGTGACTAAGTGATTATCTAGCCTTTGTTGGGATTCTGCGTATGAAGCTTTGTTCATATTTATCTATTTGAATCCATTTCCCAATGGTGTATGTGTTTTTTCAACCATCTACTTGACTCAAAGTACTGATTTCATATATCTGGCCTTGTTAAATTTATATCTGAGAGATCCCTCTCTAGAAAGGAAAGCCAATTTCTTTCTGAAGTGGTTTTTGTTGTTACCTTGAGATCTCCTTCCAAAACCTTTGCTAAATTTTTAGTGATAACACTGTGGTTTAAAGAAATTAGACCAAGCCTAGGAGAAGATAAAAAAGTGTCCGAGTATGGAATTATTGGTAAAATATGCCTAAGTGGCCTTAGGGAAATGATTGCCACAAATCATAGCATGATGAGAAAAATATTTTGAGAGTGTGTATCTATAGATTGTTGTATGGTGCATCCAACCATATCATTATCCTGACCAAAAAGTATTTGAGGAAGAAGATACCAATCTGCCAAAAGTGCCTCTCAGTCATATTTGCACTGCTTTAGAAAAATGCCCGCCGAGGAGAGAGAAAGAAGCTCCAGAAAATGAAAGTGGTCTTGATGGATTCACCTTGTTGGCCTCTACCCATTGGGTATCTCACTTGCCAAATTTGAAGGAAAAATGAAACCACCTTGGTGACCTAGGTTTGGAAGAGAACTGGTTAAGTGTTAGAAAAAGAGTTTGAGAGACCATTTGGAAATGCCCGCAAGTGGGTGTTCCTTTGATGATAAAATTCATCAAATGATATGGTCCTATTCATTGTTGAAATGGATATCTATCCATGCTCTTGGTTTTTCTTATGGTGATGAGATAAGGAAAATATCAACCTACCAAAATAGAAGAAAAATGTTATTTTGCATACTAAAGACAAGAAACATGGCTAAGTGTTGTAACGGGGCTAAGTGATGCCCGCATTAAGGATTTTCCTACACTAAGGATGATTCCCACATTACATGGAATGGCATAGATGATGATGTGGCATGAATTTGAAATCATTGTTGCATTATGACATCATTCTGGAGAAATATGGAAAATTAGTGAAAATCGGGAAATTGGCTAAGTATAGGAAAATTGGTCCAAGTAGCCTTAAGAGGATGCCCGCCACAAATTGTGTGTTGAAGAAAATTCCCGCATCACATGGGGATCTTGTAAGTTGTTGTTTTTTCTACTCAACCATGGTCTCAGTTTGTCCAAAGAGACAAGTAAATAAATTATGTTAATTATATAGTTGATTACTTTGATGTTGTTGATTATATTTGATGAGAGACTTTGTTAAATGATCAAAGTGACATAATTTCATGTAAACAGATAGAGATACATTTTTAACACTCCATTTAGCTAGCCACAAACTATTTCAATGAACCCAACAAAATAATTGTTGTTGAACAACATGAATCTCAAGGTGTTATTGAGTATTCACAATAAGAGGAGGTGAAGAATGAAGAAATACACATTCTAGAGAAAGCTTGATTATCATTGGGATTTTTTATTAAATATGTAACTTAAATATATTTCTTAGACTAATAAAGCTATTACAGAACTTTAAAAAAAAATCTTTCTACAACTACTCTATTTTAGCAAATTCCTGTTACAACTCCTTTTTAGAAAATCTTATTGTTGTAAGGTTTTTGTTTCTAGAAAGTTATACTCTGTTTCCTGTCAGTGCAGATCCTCATGGGGCATGTTTTGATGATTATAGAAGGCTATAATAAGAGGTTTTTCAGACAATTTGAAGACAATATAAAAGCATCTTCACAATAACCCACATTCTAGGAAATGTATATTATCGTTTCAAACTTTCAAATTTCATATATAATGAAATTTTTATTCGAAAAGAAAAACCAATTATAACAGAACAATAATTAACCAGACATAATTGAATTCAACAAATACATAATTCATATGTATTAAATAGTAGAATTCACCATATAGATTACACCAAACAATATAAAAATTTATTAATGAAATGTAAAAGGTTTACAACTCCAAATGGGGTACACCAGTCCCATTGGTGTGAATCCCATTAAAAGTGTACTTCTACATGAGATTGCAAGCTATTATACAAATATTGAAATCTAAATTTTGGTCCCACTCTCCATTTACCAATAGGTTGAGTCTGATCACTTGATCCTAAACTTGGCTGATATCTATCATAGGAAAGGTTGGTCATGTATAGAAAACTTCGTCCTTAAAATTCTCATAGCATTCTATGATGAAATCTAGTGAATTATTCTTCTTTACAATCCAAGGAGGTACATAATGCATTGCAATTAGTTCAAAAGTAACCATGAAACGTTCATCCGAAAAAGGAATTTCCACATAAGATTCACAGTGTATAATGTTCAGAGACCTTATATGATTGAAAAAATTGTAGGAAAGAAGATGAATATTGTGACGATGCACTCGATTGTGATAAAATACTCCAAGATATGATGACAATTCATTTTTTGTTCCATATTCAGTAGAGGCAACTAATCTAGCAGTCACAACTTCATTGTCGCCTTTTGTTGTGAGAAGTTGAAAAGTGGTGTGCTTATCATCATTCGTAACAACAAAGCGACAAAAAATATTCTCGTTTTCGAGCGCTCGCGCCTTATCTTTAATAGAGATCACAGTAAAGAAAACATCAACAATGCCTACAACACAACAAAATATAACGTTAGATAATATAAAGAAATCTTCCATTTACGAGTTGAAAAATAAATATTAAAATATACATATGTATACTCACCATCTATGATTTCTATTGGTATCAACATACCTTGTTTTGTATAGAACACCTCATGTGGATGAAAATTCACACCTTTGGGAACATAGTGGCCTCTACCAAAAACATCTACATGATTTTCAAATATTCTTACCCAACAAAATTTTCCACCAGTGGAAACATCTACTAAACAATCCAACACTTCTACAGGATATGGAGTTTTTAATGACTCGTCTTCAAAAAATCCAGGCAATTTGTCATAATAAATACAGACATACATGCCCGCCTTTATGGTAAAATCAAATGGATTTGTGCTACACACCAATAAACCATCCATTTGAATGAATTTATTCTACCAATATTTACAAAATGACCATTTTGAGTCAATAAGGGAGTCACATTTGAGGAAGATCCCATATAAAACCCTCACTTTATGACTACATTACAATGTTTTTTATGATTTTCATCTGATCCACTTGAAGATAATTGTGATTTTATTTCACAAAGTGAAGGATGGTGTAGCATAATCTTGCCACTTTCATCTACATACACCATTTGAACATGCGTAACATCATCCATTGAATGTGTCCATGTGTCATTGGTACCAACAATGTAAAGAATTGGATCATCTCCACAATGATCCAAGCATGTCAACTCTAGGTTTCATGAATGTGACTCATCTATAACTTTGCAGATAATGATTTCTTCTGAACCATTATCTCCTTTAAGAATATCAATTGTATCAAAATTTGGTTCCTTTCCCTTAACAGACTGCAGAGTTGACTGACCTCAGAGTTGATAAGGTATTTCTCTATGATTAGGTTGGATCTGATCATTATCATCCTCGCTCCAACAATCATTTTTTGCAATTCTATATAATTGCAGTGACTTTCGTCATTGTGTAGACAATTGTTGCTTCATTTGTTGTCTCTTCTCTCATTCAACATCCTCTTCAGCAAGTATTCTAAAATTTTCTTCCACAACCTCCGGCGGCAATGACTTCCACTCTTTACATGGCAACAGATCAGGTTCTGTGTTGAACATGTTAAAATTTATAAGAAGTATAAATATGCAAACATGTAAGGAAACCCAAATTGCCTACAAAGATTACACATGGGATCTGTTAAATGGAAAGCAAGAGTGAAAAAACATAGTATTTATGTAAGCATAATGCAAATACAACACAAATACGAACCTTTGGTAAGAACCCTTGATTTCTTTTCTCCTTCCAACCAAGGTTTCAGATTTGCATCTAGATGGTCAAAACATATTTCTGCATAAAAAAATTAAGGAAAAAATTTATTACTTTGCATATACATATATAATATCTAATATATAACTTTATAGCCCGCTTATAAACAAAAATTGCACAACAAAAATTTAAAAATCAATTTAACATGTGTTAGCACCATTTTTGGGCTAAGAGGTTAGAAAGGGTTTGGCCAGTGAAAATGATGGGTAAGTTTGAAATTTTTATATCATATGACGTAGAGGAGTGTAGAGTAGGTTCTGAATTTTTTGAAGGGTATATTCCTTGGTCTGAAATGAAACATTTGAAAAATCCTAAGATTCGACCTTGGAAATAAATTGCTTGTGAATAATCCGCTCGAGTGTTCTAGTTTGGCAACAATGAAGGGTGTATATCTACAAAAATGAAGATCAACGGTTGTAAATAATTCCACAGAGGTAAGATGCTCGTTTGAAATAATTTTTATGGCTGGCGGAATAGTGTTAGCACTATTTTGGGATAATTGGTTGGAAGGGGGATAGGCTAGTCACAAGGAAGAATAAGGTCTGAAATTTTTTCATATCATATGACCTTGAAAGAGGTTGATGGGATCTATAGATGTTCTAAGGGGTTTGTTCATTGGTTTGAAATGAAAAATAGTTGAAATCCTAAGTATTAAGCTTGCAAATGTGCCTGAATAAGATGACCCAGGTAAGGTTATATGGTAATAGGAATGGAGGGCATGGATGAATATCAGAGAAGATCAAAGGTTGTTGAGGTTTTCATGAAGCTCGGCCTAAAGGAATTTTGATGATTGGTGGAAGGATGTTTACTTGCAGGAAAAATTGACTGTCAGATGGAGAGGTGGAAGCAGAACAACGGTGCACAAATATTTCGCCAAGAGAACATGCGACAAGAAATAAAATTTCCATATTTGAGAACTATTGTATACTCCCCAGTTTTCAATGGATGAGATATGATGGTGTTTGAGATAAACAGAGGGAGTGGATTTCACAATCCCAACATGCACAAACATATTGAATTTCCATTGTTGTGAAATATTGTAATCCTACATATTTCAATGGCTGAGATCAAATGAGGTTGAAGATCTACGGTTGAAAGGAAGAATTTCACAATGGAAACATGCACAAGGAAATGGAATTTTCACCTTGGAGAAATCTGGTGGACTCCACATATTATGATGATCAATATTATTCATTGATGAATATCTGTGGAGGAGATTCATTTCGTAGTGAAAACTAGCACGAGATAAGTATATTTTTCAATCTGCGAAAATATGTAGGGCTTGCATATTTTAACTACTGTGATCTTGGGCGGAGATACATTAATGGCAGACATTCATTTCGTAGCTGAAACATGCACAAGTAAGTAAATTTTTTCAAGGATGCGAAATTTGGTAGGCCCTTCACATTTGAATGGTGGAGATCTGGATGAATTCTTGATCCATGGTCCAAGACGATTTCACAATGAGAACCAGCAAGGGATAAATCATGTTGGAGGATTGTGAAATCAGGTAGGAGATGCACCATTGAATGGATGAGATGCATGGTAGATTAATATCTATGGTTGGCAGCGATTTCGCAGGGTAAAGGTGCAAGGAAGAAGGAAATTGGTAGACCTGCAAAATAGAGATAATAGGTATAGAAAATGAACAGTGTAGATTAGATCTGGGAAGAATCCATGGTCCAAAATCATTTCATAGCGGGAACATGATCACTCTCAGCATAGAAGGAAATATGTGAAATAGGTTAAAATAGATGAACATCAATGGCTTAAAAATATCCATATCCTAATCAATGGATGAAATTCAATTGGAAATTGTGATTTGCGGGAAACATAAGGGGGTAGCATTGCAATGGAGGGAAATAGAGGATTAAGTTGGAAAGAGGATCAATGATACAAAATAAATCATGCAGAACAAAGGGATGAGAATTGTTTCTACTATAAAAGGTGCAGGACTGATATGGATATAAAAAATATAAAAGTACCATGCATGTGGAATTAGGGCATTTATTTATTCTCCTGCATTGGAAAACGAAAGCAAAGAACTGTACGGAAGAAGCCAACTCACACAACGTCCTTTGGCCACTTTTCAATACACCAGGTAGGCCTTTTGTTCCCATTAGAGATATTTAAAATGGCCCAGGTTGAGAATGTAGAAGCTTAGAGTTTAGAATACTAGAAAAATGAAGAACTGTTTGAGGATAAAGATGTAGAAGTCTTTGGCACCATTTTGCTTAATGGACCTGTTGATATTGTTAAAAAAAAGCTATTTTTTCTAAAAGATCAATGAACAGATGCTCATAATGTCTACCCGTCTTATTTTCATTATTTTACTACCGACCAAACCCTCAGCTTCCCTGAGTTCATTGATTGGTGTGCTAACAATTATTCCCTCTCCGAAAGAGTAATAATGGATATTACTAGCTCTAAAATTCTTTGTCATGTTAGTTCTTTAGTTGTAAGAAGAACCCTATCAGTCCCTATTGAGTTCACCCTAAAGTCGAAAGAATATAATGAAGAGTCTATAGTCCAATATTTTAGGGAGTCTGCAATAGAGAAGAAACAAAAATTCTTCAAGAGTCGTTTCAAACCAAATGTCCAGCTAGAAAACCTGCCATTCCCTATGGATGCAAGCATTTTTAATGAAGAAATCCAGTGCATTGTAACGTTGATGAGTAAGTTCCTAGGGTTAGGCATGGACAAGTATATCAATGAACCCCTTATGAGTTTATTGTTTGTTTTGAGTACTTGTTCGGTTGAGTCGAGGGATGATTTTAAGGAACCATATTTATTTAAAAGTGTATAAATGTTGGCGAATATTACCAATTCTTAAAATGCCAACTATAACATGATTGGTGATATTTTTCAAAAAATATTTTAATTTCCAAGGATTTTATATCATTTATATAATAATTTGGCGATTTTTAGGGTGAAAATTTTTTACCCCATAAAAATTGGGTGAACCAAGGCTTCAAAAAATGCAAAATGGCATATCTTTTTTGGGAGAAAAACATGGCAAAATAGCCCATTGGGCTAAAATTCGCCCCTAAAATTATCCCTGGTTGAGTCCACAGAGTCCAATAAGTTAATACAAACTCCATGCCTTAAATTTGACGAATTCTTGGCTGAGAACATTCATTCTCAGTTAATGGATTTCCACAAGACTAGGACTTTTAGATTTCAGTCCTATTTGTTGGAAATGTTTTTATCATTCAATGAGGATAATTTGCAGCTGTCAAATATGGTACTTACTAAGGAAATGAACATGGATTATACTAAATTTATGACTTTCCTCATGTCAGAAATTTACAATACCATTTTCCAAAAGAAGTTTCCCAGAGTACTACCAGAAATGAAGAATATATTGCAGCTTTCTACAAAGAAAAGGATTTGTGACTGGTTTTTATTTGAGCAAGGGACAATGATTAGGTTGTATGGCTTCTTTTTTCATCATCCTTATTTATTGCCTGCTTTCTTGACTCCTAGATTGTTTTCAATGGAGTTGATTAGACAAAAGTTGATAGTGGAGACTGAACACTTTCTAAATTTCAAGAAGTCCACTGAGATCAGATATCCATGGGCTGTAGGCCTTTTCATCATAAAAATTAAATTTGCTCTTCCAATGATTTAGAGTTTGCTGAAGGAGATGGGGTTTTTGACAGAAGATTCCATTAATTATGATCCCCATCATGTTATTTCAAACAAAAGACAAGCTTTGAAAAGAAAATATTTTGAGCATGATGAGGTTGTTGGATTAGTAGAGGATGCAAATTGTTCTGATTATCCTCATGAAACACAAAAGGATACTGATATGCAGGAGGGTTCAATTTCTTCTGTAAAAAAATTACTTCACTGCAGCCTGGCACTTTCAATTTGTTCTCAGTAGCTGAAAAGATCCAATCTTTAGCCAGTTACTTGAAAAAGATCAATAAGAGATATTTTTTAGATGCCATGGATACTAAGCAGGAGGATACTACTAGGACTCCAAAGAAGCCAAGAATTGAAGTAGAAGGAAAAAATTTCCAGACTACAGAAGAAGACAAAGGTAAGAAAAATATGAAGGTGACAGGGCCCACTTTTGAGGTGAGGGTATATGCATTTGCTGATACACCTGCTGATTCAACATCTCAAATTAAAGATAAAACATAGTTGCTAGATATATACAAAGAGAGTAAAGATATAAATTCAGAGGAAACATTGAATTTGTATTCAGAAGTAAGGAATATCTCTAATCAAGATGTATCCCTTATTTCTGTTAGAAATTACTCCCAAAATACTTTGAATTTGGCCTTGGAAACCAAGAATAGGGTTGCTAAAGTGAAGATAGATTTGGAGAACATACCTATCCCTGACATTATACATTTGCACAAGCAAACAAGGGATATCCTTTTCATTGATCTGTTGAAAGCTACACTTGAAATTGTGAAAGTTGTAGACCGGTAAAAGCAGAATTGAAAATAAATTGAGAGAGGAGAAGGTGGAGAATAAATCCCACCAGGAATGAATAAAGAAGTTGTAGACAGATCTGTTGGCTATTGAGAGCCAAGCAGATAAAGGAGCGGGGATGCATAAATTGTTAAATGAAAAGGAGAATTATATCCATCTATTGAAAAAGGAATTGAAGATACGTGCTACACAGCTGATACATGAATCTGAATTAGCTGAACTTGAAAAGGAAAAAGAGGGCTTAAGTAATGAGTTGACTGATTGTAAAGCTAAGTTACTAAAGTTTGCTGAAAATAAAAACAGTGGAAAAAATACATGACTTTGGTAGTCGAGAGTGAGAAGACTCTCAAAATAAAATATGATGAAATGGAAAAGAAACCGCATGAGAAAGAAAAGAAGTTACAAGAGAAGGAAAAAGAACTAGAATGCAAAATTATCCTTTCTACAGGTGAATACAGTGAACAAAATATTGTCCAGGCTATGTCACAAGTTAGCATTAAAGAATTACAACTAACTGGATTGAAAAATCAAAATAAAAACCTGGAAAAATTGGCATTGCAAAGGGAACAAGAGAGAAAAACTTGGGAAGCTAAAAGCCAAGTTTGGGAAGCCAAATGTCAGGAACTTCAAAAGAAAAATGATAAAATCATAAAGCAGGTAACAGGTCAATTACTAGTATAGGGGGCACAACATATCATTTGGGATGCCATCATAGAGGAAGCAAGCAAATTTAGACCCTACCTTGACTATGAGTTGGATAAAGAAGTTGTTATTTAATCATCTAGGAAAATTATGACAGCAACCAGAGAGAAACTAAATAAGAAACCAATTGATTATGCCAACAATGCCATCAAATTTTTGAATGGATTGACAGAGGATGATTTGAAGAATGAAAATATCAAGGACATAATATTAATTATAATGTGGGCCAAGAAGGTAGTAAACAAGTATCATCATTTAGACACAGTCCAGGCCAAAATTGATATTATGGCACATCAAATGGGGTTCATCAGGGATATGTTTGATCCCTTATTTAAGAAAGGACTTCCATTATTTTGGAAATAAAAGGCAATAATGCTGACTCAGAAGGAATACCAGGATAAGTTGATTTAGTGTAGGTTGGATCACACTAAATTTACTGATATGAACCAAGCATTGTCTAGCAAGACAATTGTTGACAAGCTGGCTGATGAGTTCGAGATATTTTTTGCGTTCAAAGAAGCATGTGCTCATTTATAGAATTATTACTACATGGACCATATAGAATTACATGTGTTGAAAAGGAGATGTCCACGTTGGAGCTCCCATCTGCAGACCAATGGAAGACAATAAAAAACTTCGGGAGGACCAAGTATACGTTACACACCTGAAGACATAGAAGATCATGGAGACAATATGTTGAAGAATAATTCTTAGGCATTAGTTTATTTCCTAGAAGCTGTTAATAGTTAATAAATGTAAATCCAAACTACTAAAATTTACAGAATGTAAAGCCGTGAGCTAACAGATTGTAAAGCCAAACTACTGAAATTTAAAGAAAAAGAACAACAATGGAAAAGAGATACGTCTCTTGTAGTTGAGAGTGAGAAGACTCTCAAAGCTAAATATGATGAATTAGAAAAGAAGCTACAAAATAAATAGAAGGAGTTGCAAGAGAAAGAGAAATAACTTGAAAGTAGAATTATTCCTCCTACTAAGTTTGGTGAATAAACCATTGTTCAGGCTATGCCACAAGTTAGTCTGAAAGAAGTGGAGCTAGTTGGATTGAAAAACCGAAACAAAAATATGGAAAGTCTGGATCTGAAAATAGAACATGAGAGAAAGTCCTGGGAAGGCAGTTATGTAGTTAATAAGTGTTGAATGACACATGTAAAAGGAAGTTATGCCTATTTTTAGCATTTTGTTTTGTTTTAGCTAATGGAGCAATTGTATAAGAACTAGTGAATGCAATGAAAAAATGGTTGGAACCCGTGAGAACCGAGTTATGTAATTTGAGACCTATTTTTAATAAAATCACAGAGCCAAAGTTGGACTTTTTTGCAAAGATTCATGTGTTGTTCATGATTTGATAATGTAAAATGCTATCCGTTTTTGTAAAAAAATGTAAATACAACATAAATACTATCCTTTGGTAAGAACCTTCGATTTCTTTTCTCCTTCCAACCAAGGTTTAGGATTTGCATCTAGATGGTCCAAACATATTTCTGCATAAAAAAACTAAGAAAATAATTGATTACTTTGCATATACATATACAATATCTAATATATGACTTTATAGCCTGCTTATGAACAAAAATTGCACAACAAAAATTAGAAAATCAATTTAACATGTCTTATTAGAGGCCTGGAATTTCCCCCGGATGCGGGTGAGAATGAAATGGTCGACAAGTTTCAAAGGTGGGATAAGAGGCCTCAGGAGGAGAGGGAAAGTGTTGAGTTGGAATATGCCACCCGATCCTCCCCCAGGATTAACTCATGGTGCAAGGACACTCTGCAGTGCAGACAGGCTCACACGCTGTGAAGCACCATCGTTCTATTCAACATATCTTTGAAGCTATGATGAAGATTTGGCTTTGAAAAGAGCGTCTGGGCAGGCGCAAAGTGCGACATGCTCTTCTAACTTTGAGACATGGAAACAACAAGTGCACCATACCCAAGGACGGTTTTACCGCGCTCCAAATAGGCCGTAAAGAAATTCTACATAAAATCTCAGGCATCCAACCTGGAATTTCAATTTTCACCTTTGCACAAGTGTTGGTTGTGCTCGATGTAATTTTGTGCACTATTAGTTGATACAAGGCTTCACTCTCTATTATTTACACAGGAAAAAAAAGTTCCTCTATTAGAATTAGGTCTGAAACAAAATACGTTTATGAAAGTATATAAACTAGGGCACAAAAAAGTGAACATTATTCTTACCTGTTGATTTGATTTAATCATACACCTCGTTGTTGTTAGGTTCACTAAATTCATTCATGTAGGATAGATTCAGTAAACATGCAGATCATGATCTTCCCTCTCAACCAGAGGTACTCCGCGGGCGTCCTCTGTGCGAAATTGCAAAATACGAAAATTGGAGGGAATTTTCCATTATTAGCCGCTTTCAAAGATTTGAAAATTTTCAGTTAACCCAACATCGAACCACGTGACAAAATTTGCATTGGTTCATGTGCAACCGAAAAAAAACGGTGAATTAGGCCTTTGAATAATTACGTTATTAGTGATTCTAATTAAATCTTAATGCATTTTTTAATCCATTTCTTATTTATGATACATTTCAGGGCTGGTAATTTCTTATGATTTTTTTCGTTTTATAGTTGTTGTGCCATCAATTATAACAACAGATTGGAGTCTTATTTTTTATGAGATTAGTTTTTTCCATGCCATGCCAAACTGTGATTTGAGGTTCATTGTAAATACCAGTTGGCATTGCTCTTTTTTTGAAAAGCAAAGAGACATGACTTATATATGCAATGACATGCCATGCCAAACTGTGATGTGATGTTAATTGTAAAGCCCAGTTGACATTGCTCTCTTTTTGAAAATCAAAGAGACATATATTATATATGTTATGATATCTCATACTTGCTATTTTGTAAAAGTGTTAAGTTCAATAAACTTGTTATATATTGTGATTTGGACTATTCTCTAGGGTAAAATCATGAATTTGGGTGTCTATTTGGGCGGGGGGGGTGGGGGGGGTTAATGAGAAAAGGAGTGTTGTTTTTTCAAGTTTGTCAACTTCGAGCAAAGAAAAATTAGATTTGTATTTAGAATTTTTTTGTAGTGAAAAAAAGTTGTAGAGAATTGTGTTAGCTTTCTATCGGTTACTTTTAGATTTTTTTTATTGGCATTTGATATGTCATGTTTTCAAGTGTTTGATAGTATGTTATTAATTAATGAAATTATGGTAAATAGTCATGTTTCTAGACACAAGTTAATTCATTATTCAACTATTGTTCATTAAAAACAAAATATGTTATGATGATCTAGACAGATTGTACTAACATCTGTCTATAATTTGTATCCAATAACCGCATGCAATAATTATTAGAATTTTTTGAAGTGAACCAATCTGAAAAAATAACATAAAACTGAAATGTTTAGTTTAACACAACATCTTCCCTAATTTCCAATTGAAAACAAAAAAACTAGAAGTACCATTTTGAAGATAACACATCAATGTTGGGGACCACGGTTTTTCCAAATTTTTTTATCATGTCTTTAAGAAGTTATTGAATTTTCATTTCAATGAATTCTATTAAATTTTGAAGCAATCCAAACACCTCCTAAGAAATATAATAAATAAAATTAGTGGATCACACCAAATTCAATAAAATTCGCATCTATAGAAAATAGATTGAATTATGCAACTAATGGTATTATCTGTGAAGATAAATTATAAGTATTTGATATGATACGATCTCTCTAAGATTGAAAGAAGAGTCAGAAATGGGATGGAATTCCATTTCTAAAAAAATTACAAGTTTTCAACGAACTAATATTTCGATCAAAAAACAAAAAAAGTTCGGCCGAAAGTTAGTTTTAACAGACGAAAAATTGTTCGGATGAAAAAACCTATTGAATTTGTTTCGTCAGCCATAAAAAACTTGAAGCATTTTTTTGAAAAACCGTTTGGATTCGTATTTATAAGAATCCCGTATACACATATTTCCGCATTTTTTAAAAGATCAACATTTTACATAGTTACAGAAGAAGGCTTTTTTTTTCTGGTAAGTGTTCTTAAAAATTATCTTCTAAGATGAAGGCTATTTTTCTTTTATAGCAAACATTCTTTTGGAAAATTTGTTATGGTAAATTGTTCTTAGAAACTATCCTCTCAGATGGAGGCTATTTTTCTTTTATAGTAAAGATTCTTTTGGTAAATGTTTTATGGTAAAATGTTTATAGTAAAGTGTTTTTAGAAATTATCTTCTAAGATGGAGACTTTTTTTATTTACTGAATATGTTTCTGGGAAATATTTTATGGTACAAATTTTCTTAAAAATTCTACACCAATTTATTCTATGGTGCATTTTTTAAAAATATTTTGACCAATATTTTATGGACAAGTCTTTTAAGGTGAATTTTTTTCTTTGATGATTAAGATTCTCTTGAGGGAAATTATTCTAAGGTGAAGGTATACATTGAATAATCATGGGCAAAAAAAAAAGTAAAAGAGGAAATGTGATCGCACTCGAGATGATGACTTACATAATGAAAAGCAAAGACTGAAATACCAGGAAAAAAAGAAACAAAAGAGTACAAATATTGAAGACATCGCTAATGATGATGTAATTAGAAATGATGATGTAACTATAGACTTGGATCAAAATGTTGATGATATGAATGTTCAAAATCAAACTCAAGATGAAATTGAACCAGGTATGTACAAATATTGTAAATTTGTTTAAAATGCAGTAACTGGTTTTTGTAAATGATTGTATTTTTAATATAATTTCCAAATGCAGATACAAATGTTGAAGATGTTGAAGACATTGAAGACATTCAAGATGTTGAAAATGTTGAAGACATTGAAGAATCATAAAACGATGCAAACATTCAATCCAATAGAGGTAATATATATATATATGTATGTATGTATGTATGTATGTATGTATGTATGTATGTGTTATTAAAATATTTTAAACCATGTAATTATAATTATAATTATGAGTCATATTTTTATGATTCAAGTTAAGTATATTTGAAATATGCTAAATTAAAATTGAAATTGAAATATATATAGGTAGATTTATCATTAAAGATGACATGTTACAGAATGTTGCAGATAGAGAAAAATTCAGAAACACAAAACCTTACCATATTGTACGATATCATGCTGAAAAGATGCATGAACAATTTCTGGAAAAAGAATCAATGGCAACACAAGCTCAAATTTTGAGGTGTTTGTTAGTCTCAAAGAAGTTGAGGGAATCTTGGTCATTATTGGGTATTCAAAAGAAGACAAAAGATTCAAAGGTGAAGAAAGATTTGTTTGAAAATATAGCCAATGCAATAAAAACTATTGGAAAATCCAGAAAGAAAGATACTAGTGATGCACGTAGAATAATACAAACAACGATTATTTTATCTAGTACTAGACAAAAACGTTTGACAATGTAGATCACAAAGGTTATTGAAACTTCATGGAAAACATTGTACACATAACAAATTTCGATTACAAATAGATGCAAATGATGAGCTTGCTTGTTGGGCAATTATTTGTATACAACCCTATAAAGATAGGGTTAGTGAAAGTGTTAAAGCTATGATGCGTGGATATTGGGTGGCAAATTCTCGTGTTTCACCAAATGCAAGGGATGTGATATGATGCAGAATATCTTGAAATTAGTATGAAATCCATCCAAAACATATATTGGAGATGACTCAAATACAATTGTTTAATAAATTCAAAGATGAACACAATGAATTGAATTTTCCAATCAATAAATTTGTACAACAAAAGCCATGGTATGTTAGCCCTAACACTATTCGTGACACATGTTGTTGTCGCTATCATGTTGAGTTTGAATTATATTATGACACATTCCTTTAGTTTGGTAAAACATTTTGGCCGAATTCACCTCCTTCCACAATTCGTTCTTTTATATCTGAAATTATATGTGAAAGAGATAGTCACGACGTATTTTACAACAAAAGATGTGTTGAAGTAAAGAAATGTGATCATTATGGAAATCTAGCTTTATTCCACCATAAATATCCTATTAATATTAATGACCAGTCATTGTCAAATATAATAGTTGATTGGAAGAGATATGAATATGTCACTTATTCCCACAATTCTACAAGTTCTTCAAACGCTCTTTCGAAAAGGATAGATTTACAAGAAGATAAAATCAGAGTTACAAAGTTTTTGAAGAAGTTTGAAAAAGAAATTTATAAATACATAAAACATTCACATAGAGCACGCTGGAAAGACATACAATTCAAACAATCATGTGATGTTTTTCCAGAGGGGACTATTTTTTCTGTGGTTGATTTCACATAGAATTACACATTTGAAGCACAAAAAGAAATACAGAGTGAATATTATCATTCTGACCAAGTTTCTATATTTGTCCATGTTCTATATAGACATGCTCAACAAAATGTTGATGATATAGAAAGCGCGAATGAAAATATACATGTGATTAAGGAAAGCCATTTCTATATAAGGAATGTCATTTCTATATCAACGATAACCGCATGCATGATACAAATTATGTACATCATTGTTTTGATATTATTTATGGTTCATTGAAAACACATGGAGTTGTAATGAATGAACATTGGATATGGTCAGATGGATGTGTAGGGAAATTTAAATCTTCATGATCATTCTTCTAGCTATGTCGCCTTCATAAATAAACAAATATTAAACATCGTTGGAATTTTTTTGAAACTAGTCATGGAAAAGGGGAGCACAATGGTGTTGGGGCATGTGTAAAATGAGCACTTTGAAGATATCAAATGAACCATTCTGCCGATCGATTTGTGTGTGCTAATCAATTTGTTCAATGGTGCCATGTAAATATCAGCCATGATTGAAATCAACAATCGAAAGATGTGCGCAGGTATGAACTTTGTTTTCAAAATAGAATTATTCAACTTGGAATGACTTTAATATGTACATCCAGTAACATTTTACTCACATGTACATGTAAAAAATTGTTTATGTTGGACATGTTTTTTTGGCATATTTAAATCCAAGATATAGACAGATCAATCCCATATGATGCTAGCACTATTCATGGAACTCGAAACTTACACTCAATCAAAACAAAAACCTTCCAAAATGTGTTTTTCATTTGATAGTAGGAAGCTAACATGCTTTTGTCCTATTTGCATGGTGGACACATGATAAATAGACAATTGTGAAAACATCATGACAATTATGTTAAACCTTGGAAACACAACGAAATTAATTTAAAAGGAAAAATGCCACTCGCAAGCTTTGAAGAGTTGGAATCAGAGGACATTGCAATATCAACTTATGGTGATAGAATTTCCGATCTGGTTAGAGAAGGTAATTTTATGTATACTTTACTAAATTTTTCTATTTTTATTTTAAAGATTTTTTACTTGAATGTCAGTTATAGTTATATATATATGAAAGTAGTTTGATTTAATGAAGATGAATTTGACAAATTCAATGTTCTGAATTATGTGCATGAGATGTATTTGTTGTGGGTTGCACCCATAGACAACAATGAAAATGTCAAATATTATTTGATGTGATGCACAAAGAGAAAGATGAAATTATTGGAGGACTATGATGACAAAGGTTTTATATATGAAAGAGGGTCAATTATATTAAAAGGTTATTTTTTTCAAGAAACGCATCAAACTGAAAGTGACGTTCACTTTAAATAATATCAACCTGATGTCATATGCTGCCAATATAGTCATTTGGTATGCGCAACTCACATAAAGTTGATAGAAGTTAAATCAAATAAAAAATTGAAAGCTAGAAGATGGAAGATGTCAAAAGTTGATCATGAAATAATAATTGAAGATGACATTCCTTTATGATCTTATTTCTAATTTGAATCATTTTGAACATGATACATACTTTTTACATAAAGGACATCTTCATTGGTTTTATAATTGTGACTCTCAAATAGAGTGATTATTGATAAGTTCTGAGCTATATTTTTTTGATGATTTTTTAAGCACATTCCTTAAAGATGTATTGTTCTTGAAATTATAATGTTCTACACTTGAGTACGTGTTATGAAATTGTCAAATTATGAGATCTGTGCCTCTTTGAAAGTTAAATATGATAGATTGTTAGATTAGATTTTTGAACATATGTACATGTCAAATTGATAATATTTACTTAAATATGATATCAAGTTCTTACATTGTTGAGCTTATGTCCATCAAATTGAGGAAACTTATATAATAATGTTCTTACACTGTTGAGATTATGTACATCAAATTAATGAAACTTATTTTATATTTTTCTTACATTGTTGAGTGTATGTATATCAAATTGATGTAAATTATATGATATATTGTTCTTAGATTGTTCAACATATGTACATCAAAATGATCTATATTAATTTTATAACGAAAATGATATGTACAATTGTATAAATTCATAACATACAAACATTCATAACTAACATTATTTATGATTGAAAACATTCCTAAAGTGCATTTTAATGAATATTCAACAAATATCATATATTATTCCACCTAAATCATTGAAAACATTCCTACCTAGTTCATTCCAAAAGTGCATTTTATTGAACATTCGTTATAATTGAAAACAAAATCCTAAAGTGCATTTTAATGATTATTCTGGAGATATTATATACTATTCCACCAAAATGATTGAAACCATTCATAACTAACATTCATAAAGTGCATTTTATTGAACATTCATAATGATTGGAAACATTCCTCAAGTGCATTTTATTGAAAATTCTACAGATATCATTATTCCACCTAGAAATGATTGAAAACATTCCTAAAAAGCATTAAATATTGAACATTACTAATGATTGAAAATCATTTAAAAACACATACATCATATTGTATATAAACATCAACTAACATATTGAACATATGGAACATTCCTAAAGTGGCTCTTTAGGAAAATCTATGTATGTATAAATTCATAACATACAAACATTCATAACTAACATTCTTTATGATTGAAAACATTCCTAAAGTGTATTTTAATGAATATTCAACATATATCATATATTATTCCACCAAAATCATTGAAAACATTCCTAACTAGTTCATTCCAAAAGTGCATTTTATTGAACATTCCCTATAATTGAAAACAAATTCCTAAAGTGCATTTTAATGATTATTCTACAGATATTATATACTATTCCACCAAAATGATAGAAAACATTCATAACTAACATTCTTGAAGAGCATTTTATTGAACATTCATAACGATTGGAAACATTCCTAAAGTGCATTTTATTGAAATTTCTACATATATCATATATTATTCCACCTAGAAATGATTGAAAACATTCATAACTAACATTTCCTAAGGAGCATTAAATATTTAACATTACTAATGATTGGAAATCATTTAAACACAAGTATGTAAGCATATTGTATATAAACATCAACTAACATATTGAACATATTAAACATTCCTAACATTCCTAAAGTGGTTCTTTAGGAAAATCTATCTATGTATGTATAAATTCATAACATACAAACATTCATAAATAACATTATTTATGATTGAAAACATTCCTAAAGTGCATTTTAATGAATACTCAACATATATTATATATTATTCCACCTAAATCATTGAAAACATTTCTAACTAGTTTATTCCAAAAGTGCATTTTATTGAACATTCCTTATAATTGAGAACAAAATCCTAAAGTGCATTTTAATGATTATTCTGCAGATATTATATACTATTCCACCAAAATGATTGAAAACATTCATAACTAACATTCCTAAAGTGCATTTTATTGAACATTCATAATGATTGGAAACGTTCCTAAAGTGCATTTTATTGAAAATTCTATAGATATCATATATTATTCCACCTAGAAATGGTTGAAAACATTCATAACTAACATTTCTAAAGAGCATTAAATATTGAACAGTACTAATGATTGAAAATCATTTAAACACAAGCACAACATATTGTATATAAACATCAACTAACATATTGAACATATTGTGTTTTCCTAACATTCCTAAAGTGGCTCTATAGGAAACTCTATGTATGTTAACATTAAAGACATTAATCTATGTATCACATGACCAAATTAAATCATTTAAACAAAATTGACGAAATTAAATCATTTAAAAACATTTAATTAAATTATATTTGAACTTCATCCAAAAACTATATATATATGAACGGTCCAAAATTATATATATGTTTAAAATATATAAGTTAAACTGATAAGTTTAAAGTTTTAACATGGAATATATGTCAAATTCAAGTTCACAAGTATAAAAACATATATAACTATGTAATATCCATTATATGGATACCACTCTCCACATTAACCTGGTGATTGACCTATAACACATGCAACATATAATTAAGCAACAATATATAAATTTTATATTGTAAATAAACTTTAATAAAAATACAATTGAAATTTAAAAGAATAAAAAAGAATAAATATACCTCAATGAGCCTAACACCCAAAGAGGCCGCCACATCCACAGCCATGGAAGGTTGTACAATACGTTTACCCACCTACAATTTTAATTTCATTACTTAAACTTTGCATGTACAGAGGTATATAATAAATTAGAATTTAAGATGTCTTGATCGTTAAACTTAAACATTTGAAACATGTAATTTAAATGTAACTTAAATTAAATTTAAACAAAATGTCAATTGTTTTTAATCATTACTAAAACATTTGAAAGGTGTAATTTACCTCCAAATCTTGGGAGACACTGGGAATGTCTCCCAATATTGATGATGAGAGGGGCCCAATACCCATGGTCCTATGAGAAGGGATCAGAACCTATGAACACAACCAAAATTTCAATCTTGGAAAAGGTGCCATGACAATAATGAGAACATATAAGTTTATATATTTTTATGCAAATGTACCTCTTTCAATGGCCCTAGGTTAACACTAGAGTCGACCATAAAATCATGTATATCCAGTATTTGGGTGAACTGTAAGTCAAATGAGTTCATAGATATTTAGATAAACTAACAAAACATGATTTAACAATTATGAATAAAAAATAAAAGTTCTCACATACCTCCCCCCTTCCTCCTTCCTCACGATGGAGTAAATCAAACAATCCATCTCAACAATGTTTTGCATAGGCCTTGGAATCTTCAAGGCTCATTGAATCTAACTCACTGTCTATTTTATAAGAAAAATGTGCATGAGGACGAGTGTGTGATCTATGTCGATCCATGCCCACATCAACCCCCACTAGAGCAGATGGTAAGTTGTCTCCTATGACGGTTCTAGCCTCTAGACCAATCTGAGAGGTCACCTCCATCTCTGATCGTAAAGTAACAAGTCTCTGTGGCTGAGGCACCAAACGAGGTGTAGGATTAGCCAACAATGGATTGTGAAAGGCTCCTTCTCGTTCATACGTCCTACCTTTTCCAACCCTGTAAAATTTTGATACATCTTTGTAATCTGGTTTCAAGTTTAAAAAAAAAACTCTGCATAAAAAAATCTCACAAAATAATGTGGCACTTCATCATTCCATGGCAATCTACCATAGGCAGCCAAGAATCTATCATATAAATGGTGTGCAATCTCGGGGTGCTTGAAATATTGCACTTTTAACATCTTCCACTTCGGTCCTTCTTTAAAATTAAACATTGAAATGATATCTGCTTTTGATACCCTCTTCTCTACATCAACCCACTTGTCAGGATCCATCACCTGAGCCTTCCGCATTCGCCCAATATGTTGTTGGCCCAACAATTCTATAGGCACCAATAAACTTGCCTAAAGATTCCAAAAGTATTTGCAAACTTTGTTGACTCTCAGTTGGGAGTTCCAAGCTAGCAAGATAATCCATCATTTTTTTATGTTGGGTTGTGCATTGTTCAAGGGTGACACAAACAATATCATTTTCCCAAGGAAGAGCATCGGGTATATCTGAAGGATAAATGGTCATGGGCTGACAACCATGTGCTTGTTCGAAAGTACCCCTTCTCCAACCTTGACCCTTTCTTCGAGAATTTGCATGACTTGCTCTTGGTCCCTTGCAACATCCTCAACATCTCCACCCCTTGCGTCATCACCCTCATTTTTTCCAAATGCATCACCATCATTTTCTGCAAATGCATCATCACCCTCAACCTCTCTGAATGCATCATCGTAACCTTCAGCAGAACCACGATCCTCTACATTTACACATGTGATCATGTATACTTTAGTACATAAAGACATAAGCATATACACATGCGCAAATTAGTAATTTATTTAAATAAAAATTATATATATATGTAACAAAGTTACCAATAAAATGTAGTTGGTCTATTTTTTGTTCTCTAAAATGACAACCAAAAGAGCGCAAAAAGTCATGAGATGATGAATAGAACAATCAACCAAATATAGATGTCTGCTGTTACAGCTGATTTTACCACACATGGTGGATCACACCTTTATGGCCTTCCTTGTCCCTCTGCAGACTCTTTGGACCCCATGGACCATTTTTGTACCTTTGATGTTTTCAAGATCATCCCTAAAAACATGCATTATTTGCTATACGCGAATTTTAAAACTATTCTCATGTATATATGCGGATATGACCCTCAAACCCGTGTACATTGGGATGTGTGAAAAAGGCCAAATAGTTTTGGAGTTTTCCTTGATGTGGATCCAAGTCACTTGTCTCTTGGCCTTCCATATGCCTTGAGATTGCTCAAATTTGACCTTCCATTACCCCATTGAAGCACTATATAAGGAACCCTTTGGACACATTGAAAGGAAAGAATTGAAGAGCAAGAAAACTATAGTCCATCGTTGCCGGAGCTTATACTTGAGTCTGCATCCCTTTGTCCCTTGGAGCACTTTGTGTTCTTCCCAAGGTTTCCTTTTGCTTGTGAGCTTGCTATCGAGAGATGGAGGATTGAAGTGGTGGAGGCCCAAGTGGAGGACTCAATTTCTCCGGTTCGCAGACGTGTCGACAGAGGTTGTCACTATTGTAATCTCTGATTTATATTAATAGAAATATCTTTTCCTGTCCAATAATGTGTATTTAAATGAGTATTGAATCCATGGATTCTTTTTAAATGCTTATATGTTATTGATTGTATATGCTAGAGTAGGTCTAACACAATTATATAGCATGCTTGTCTTGTTTGCTGAATCTTGAGAGAGCAAATTGCTAATACAAGCGAGAGTGGAAAAGCTCAACGGGGATCTACATCAACCATCCAGAATAAGGTATGTTTTGAGATCCTTTAGTGTTAGATTTTTGGTTTCTCTTGAATATGGGAAAGGATTGATTTCTGTGGTTACTCTGTCTATTGTGGTACCCCAAGACATAGGAAGTTTTCTCCGTAACACCTGCCCACTCTCACGAAACAATCTATTACGCCGTCTCTCTACAAAGAAAAATGATAACAAAAATTAGTAAAATCAATGAACAAGACTTAAAACAAATATAAATATCCATGCATATTCAAAATTTTGCATGTGCATAAATTTCAAACACATACCAATTGTGTCTCGATATAATACGCTAGAATCTCTAGATGATTCAGACCATCTTTGAGAGCAAACATTTGAAGGTATTTCAATAGATGTAGGTGTGGTATTAGACGTCCTTGTCTCATATGTCTGTGTACTATGTATTTGACTCAAAGAATGAGTGTCCTCCTCGTCTCAATCCATCTCTACTATATATCTACTATAAACATCAAAACAAGCATCAATGAACTAATGTAGTTTAGCCCATAGAAAGTTTTTGAGGACAGGAAAAAAAAATTGAATATATTTATTGTGTGCCCCCCTTTTTTATGTGAATTTATGTCGTTCCCATCGGTATCCCCCTTTATTTATCCCAAACAAGTCATTCCTCATCTCGAACACGTATCACTCTTATTAAGCTCATTTCCATAGTGGTCATGTTTGACATAGTCATGGTTAATAAAATCGATTATGACCATGAGAGATTAAGGAAATTACAAATATTTTGGGATTCATTAAATACTAAATCATTATTATATGCAACCCTATGAAGGACAACAATATTCCTTTAGGTAGGATTGAAGGATCAAAATGCCTCCTTGTGACATGGTTCTGACATATTTGGATTGGGTTTCAAGGTTATATTGTTAACTTTTCTAGCAAGTGTCCATATTTTGTTAACTTTTCTAGTAAGGGTCCATATTTTATGGAATGGTGTGGTGAAGCAGGGTCCTTGGTATCATTGGTATCCCAGGGATGCAAAACACACACCTAATGGTAGACCTCTTCAAATGAACATCATGACACATAATTCAGTCCCCAAGGCTAATTTTACATCCCAAACTAGAGTGAATGGGTCTCCCTCTATTGCCAAAGAAAGTTCTATAGAAGAAATAAATCAAGCATAGGAAGTATGGAGCACTGTGGCAGGTGCTGCAACACCACAACAAGAGAAGCATATGGTTGAGAGGCTCTTGTTTCCTCTTGTCAAGGTGATCAATTCATTTGGAAGCACTGTAAAATTATGGTGTTTTCTACTTCATAAGGTTTTTTGATTCCTTTAAACCCTTGTAGAACCTAGACCGTGATGATTAAGCTAATGAAGTGTTTTTCTACAGTTGGAAATTGCAGGTAAATTTACTTGGATGCTCTTTGAAATGGACAATAATGAGTCGTTTCCTTTGTTGGACTCTAATGATTCCTTTCCTTCCAAAGTGGAGGAAGTTGTCCAAGTTCAAGCTGTAGACTCAAGATACCTAAGTTGGAAATTAAGTGGCTCCAAAGAATGCAGTCAACTGATAGATTTGTAGTTTAAACAACATTTTTTATAGTACTTTCATTCTGTAATTTTTAATGGACATAAATGGTTGAAACAGATTACCAGTACTTTCATTCTGGAATTTTTAATAGACATCTTTTTATTTGCTCAAATTTAGGACATGTCCTATGGAAAACAAAATAGATTTTGCAAAATAAACTACACAGTAAAAGCTATTTCTTAGTTTTTCATTAACATATTAAAATAAAATAATTATGAAGTGGCAGAAAAGGATATTACAACCAATCTGAAATGACCGTTCAGGTTTGAATTAAACGTTTAGTTTTTTCCAATTTATATATATATATATATATATATATATATATATTGATGTCATAGTAACCCACGAATGAATAAATCGAACGAAATAATAATAATAAGATCGTCACATAGTTTGAAAAATATTGCCTTAGTTATAAGAATTTGTCTATGATGGAATCTTGTACTAGATGAGAAGAATAGGAGAAAAACTGTTTGGAGCATATTAGCAGCGTTAGCGGGTGAACTTACAAATTGTTACCTGGTAAGAAAATGAGGATTCTATATAATTAAAAAATGTTCAATTCTAATAATAAGTGTTATATGTTACTGTCCTATACAGTTCTTTGCGTTTTAGAATTACACACACAAATTGATACAAATTGATGAAGAATCTAGGAATTTTCTATAAAATATAGAAAAGCATAATAAAAGAAAGGATATCGTTCCAGAAGTTTAAAACCTAAAATATTTATAGCCATTAACTGTAATGAGGAGTAAAATTGGTTAGAATTTTGTAGGGAGGAAAATTGGATGCTGCAATAGATGCTCTTTCAAATTTAGGGAAGCATATGAGGCTTGTTGTTGATGTTTATGGAACTAGGAAGGTGGTAGTGGGGATAGTGCATGTTTGTTCAAAGAGCCCAAACACTAGCTAGTTACATATCCAGGTGTTGTTGGTGCTCATGACTAAGTTCCTATTGATAATGGTAATAATTGGGATATTAAATTGAGCACATAGATATGTGGACCAACACAAAAATCACAAGATAGATCATACAATTTACTCAACAATTTAAGAATGAAACAGTGCAAAAATGGCTTGCAACTGTGAATGCTTTCATTAATCAAAAGTAATTAGATAATTAATTACAATGAAGTACACTCGCTAAATAGCCTCATGCAATTTGAATCCATGTGATGAAATTTGAATTGATTGGATTCTACTTCACTTAATGGTTAACTAACCTTGTCTAAATCATTATCAAAGTTCATCGGAGTTCAAAACCCAAACTCAAGTGTCTAATTCAATGTTGACTAGTCTAACTGACTAAGGTGGGTGAGTAAATACGCCTCACCTGCATGCAACCATGCAATCCTAGCACTAACCGAGTAGAACTGAATGTAAGATACTAGAACTGAATGTAACTGACTCCTAACTAAGTTTGACTAGTCACCAACTGAACTCAACTGATGGAGGTTGGTATCGGCACTCCTAGTGGCTCCTAATTTGTAGGGATTAATCTAAGAGTTTCCTAAACTGATGCAAGCAAGTGTAATCAATGGAAGTTGGCCTTAATTAGTGTTCCCCACACTTTAGTAACTGGTACATGTGCCCCAATCAGGCCAAGTGGACCCAATGGTGCTAGTGACTAAAAATAGACTGAAAGGACTCCAGATTTAGACATAGTTGACCAAATTGGACAAGGGAGGATTATAATCCTAACACCCCCCCTGAATGCTAACTTGGACAATTTGTGGGCCCTAGTAACTAAGACCATAGGTCACCCATTACAACAAGTAAAGTAACTAGTTAACATAAGGAGCTGGGGAAAAAACCACATGGGAAACCCCCCCCCCCTCTAACTAAGCAGGTAGAATCAGGATTCAAGTTTGAAAAACTTGAAAAAATGTTGCTGCAATATCTGTGATGTAGTGAAGAAGGATGCATGATGTTCCATGTACAGGTATCCTAGGGCCTGGCATGTAGACTTGTCCATCTTCTCCCAAAGTGATGATGGAAGGAAGGAGGAATGTAACCTTTGCCTCTTTCTGGATGACGAGGTGTATGATCCACTCTATTTTTTTGAATGCAGTGTGACTGATCAACCCTTTCCATGTAGCATCTCACAGGGATTTTGTTGCATCTCTATGAATGAGGTGAGATTGCATGACATAGCGCAAGGGTATTTCCCTTCTGAGTGTTAGATGGATTTCTAGTCATCTTTCGATAAGCTTCCCGCTTGGGAGTAGGGACTGGATCTGGATCTGAATCACCCTGAATCTCAATCTCATAAACTGATATAGTTGGTTCTACAATACAAGTGGAAACTACAAAAGAAGTATATGGAATGTTTATACCTTCCCTTGCAAGTAGCTACTGAGAGTGCACTGGTTTTGGAAATGGCATGAAGTGTGATAACTCATATGCCTTGGAGGCATGATTTGCAGCACCCTTCACTATGATGTTCCCAGTAGAGATATATGTGATCTCCACTGAGTCAGGACCAAATATCACTCGCTTTGGAGAGACAGTATGAGTAATCTAGTATACAGATAACAAATTTGCAGCTAAGGAGGGTACATAAAGCACGTCGTAGAAATTTCCATGTTCAAGCTTGAAAGAACCCTTCCCTTTGGCTTGAATTTTACTGTTATTTCCCATCTAAATACTAGGACCATCAAAAGACTACAAGGAAGAGAATGATTCTTTAGATGCAACCATATGATTGGAAGCTCCAGAATCAATGAGGAAGGCATTTGCTATTAAGAAGCTAGCCTTCAATGCATGGCATGTTTCTTCATGTTCTTCAATTTCTTCTCTATGGTCAGCCTTCCTTGCGCTAGAAGGTACAGTAATGTTATGCTTATTCAGAAGCAGAGCCATCTCATCGATTATTCTTCTCATACAGGAGCTTTCTGGATTTAAGCCCCTTCGATAGTAAGAACATAGTGTCTTTCCTTTTCCATTCTTCTTGCTTCTCTTCGACCCTGAAGGCTCATTTGACTACTCTTTCTCTACAAGAGACTCATCCTTTTTCTTCCCTTTATCATTCACTACCTTATGTCCTCTTGCAACTAGTGCTTGATCTCTGGAAGATCAAATGATCCCCATTTGGATCAACTTGTCATGCTCTTGAGTGAGAGATTCAATGAAGGAGTTAAGAGTAGTGAGCTTCACAGAATGAAATGTTGATACAAAGACTGAATAGTATACAATAAGTTTGGAGAGAATGGCAAGGATGAGTTGATCATCCTCCTTCTCAAGCTTACACATATTCAATTGGAACACTAGATGCTTGAATTTAGTGAAGAAGTCATTTAGTGTTTCAAAATTGGCTGGATGGAGAGAAATCAGCTCATTCTCCAGCTGATAGATCCTCAGATCATCCTACTTTTCAAATAAGGAATCAAGATTATACCAAACATGCTTGGGATTCTTCAATCCATTGATGTGGAAGAGAAGATCTCGAGAGATTGAGAGGCTCAAGCATCCATACGCTTCATCAAGCCTATTCCAGTACTTTTATTTGTCAACATAATGAATTGGATCTTTCTCTATCTCCATTGTGGGTGTGAAGAGTCTTTTGTAGTTGCATCTCCATGTCCTCCTTCCACTTGTGGTAGTTGAAAGGAGTGAGAAGATCCATTGGAGGGGTCATTTGGAATGCAATGGAAGAGACTGAGCTGTTGTAGCGAATGCAATGAAGGAGACTGAGCTGGTTGTAGCGAATGCAGTGAAGAACACTGATAAACCTGTAAATCACACAATCAAACAGACAAAATAAGGTCGACAATCTGCACTTTTGGAATTTTCATCACACCCAGCATAGTTGATCAAGCAAGCTTGATCAATAATTCCTTTACTTGGGATATTAAGTGGTACAAATTCTCCACTTCTGGTGCAGTATTGGAAGGAGCAAATTTGCTCAATTTTTTTTTGATCCAAGTATGGATCTATAGTAGGAGAAGTGCCTTGTCCTGCTGAGGCTCTGATACCATATTAAATTGAGCACATAGATCTATGGACCAACACACAACTCACAAGATAGATCATACAATTTACTCAGCAATTGAAGAATGAAACAGTGCAAAAATAGCTTGCAACTATGAATGCTTTCATTAATCAAAAGTAATTAGCTAATTAATTACAATGAAGTACAATGGATAAATAGCCTCATGCAATTCGAATCCATGCAAGGAAATTCAAATTGATTGGACTCTACTTGACTGAATGGTTAACTGACCTTGTCTAAATCATTATTGAAGTTCATCGGATTTCAAAAACCAAATTCAAGTGTCTAATTCAGTGTTGACTAGTCTAGTTGACTGAGGTAGGTGAGTAAATGCACCTTACTTGCATGCAGCCATGCAATCCTAGTGCTAACTAAGTAGAATTGAATGTAAGGGAATATAACTGAATGTAACTGACTCCTAACTGAGTTTGACTAGTCACTAACTAAACTCAACTGATGGAGGTTGGTATCAACACTCCCAGTGGCTCCTAATTTGTAGGGATTGATCTAGGAGGCTCCTAAATTGATGCATGGAAGTGCAATCAGTGGCAGTTGGCCTCAATCAATGTTCCCCACACTTTAGTAACCAGTACATGTGCCCCAATTAGGCCAAGTGGACCCAATGGTGCTAGTGACTAAAAATATACTGAAAGGACTCCGGATTTAGACATACTCCCGATTTAGACATAATTGACCAAATTGGACAAGGGAGGATTATACTCCTAACATGGGATTATTATGATGTTGTCTAAATGGGAGTTGATATGCCAGCCAAATCCATAAGGACTAGCTATTTTGGCAGGGTGTTTGGTCTTATTAGGTGCCTTGACAAATGTGGAGTAATTCCCAAAGGTTTTACAGGTGATCAAGAGCATCTGAGCCAGTTTGAAAGCCATCAGTTGGAAGATGGGATTTACTAAGTTGGCCCGTTGAATAATTAATAGTGTTGGTTCCTTCGTGTCTTGCTACTATCTATATAATGCTGGAAATGTTGCTTATGTATATGTAGATTTGATAATATGCATGATGGTATGTTATAGAGATTTTCACCCCACTAGGTGAATCACACATTGTATGGCCTTCCCTTGTCCCGCTGCAGACTCATTACCCCCTTTGGACCACTTTATATCT